>OVBE01014132.1:0-12244 GCA_900406425.1 Iberis pinnata | reverse complement strand
AATAAAACACACTAAATCAAACTATATAAAACCAGAAATTCATAAGAACATTTTACATAGTTATAAACATGTTAAAAACCAATTTGATTCATTCATGGAAAATGACTCAACAGACAAACAAGATATTCATAAGAACTATATCTTAGAATTACAAACACTGTAAGAAAAAATGTATAAAACCAGAAAAAAAAAAATCAAACAAGTTAACTAGTCTTCAGCGAGATGAAACACAAAAATCAAACATATAAGAAGAAAACATCGTTTCACAAGAGATCAAATACAAACATATCACTAAACACAAAGAAATCACAAGAGATGAAAATACACAAACATAAGCATATACTGATTTATTCAAACACAAATAAATCACAAACCAGATTCACAAAAATACCATATGTTTATTCAATTAATGTCTACTACCTTAATAAAACAGTAACATGATTCACCAAAATTTCTATAAAGCTCTAAACTAATCAAATCAAATAATCTTACCAGAGAGTATTTTCTTTGGGTGTTGGAGACAATATCGTACAATATGACTCTCGATTTGGCATTCTAAGCAAGTTAATTAGTAACATAGCTTGTTGGTGCGGATTGAGTGTTTCTGGATCCACAGCAGGTATGGAATCAGTTTCAATATGCGGATGGTCTTCTTCTTCCTCATGCGGCAAAGGTTGTGTGTGGCCGAATGAACTATATGCATACATTCTTAAAAATACAAAGCCATAAATTCTAAACTACATATAAATCCAATCCCCAAACCCTCAAATCACAAACCCTAAACTCTAAATGTACATTAAATAATTTCCAGAATTACCACTAATTTGCAACTAGTTTGCTTCTAAGAAAACTGTCACGCATTAGTTGCAAAAGCAGTGACTATTTTGAGACTAAAATTTCTCACTACTGATTTGGTAGCAAGTTAGTCTCAAATTTTATGACTAATTTGCCACGAGAATTTTAGTTGCAAATTTGCAACTATTTTGTGACTACATTTTCTCACGAAAGAATTAGTTGCAAATTAGTCTCAAATTTTGGGACTACATTGCCACCGTGTTTTTCAACACAAAATAGTTGGAAATATATCGCACATATGCAACTCAATAACAAGTTGCAAAATAGCCGTTAATTTGCAACTGTTTTGTGACGAAATCACTTAGTCATACTTTAGTTGCAAATTTGTAGTAATTCAGTCACAAGATCTTGTGACTACACTTTTAGTCACAAATTTCGGTTGCAAATTTACTGTTTTCTTGTAGTACCTTTATGGAGATTCTCAAAGAATGGACAGTATACAGTAAGATCATGTTACTATATTGCTCAAGCAAAAAATGATGCAGAAGACTTACCTGATTCTTTACTCTCCACTGCTAAAATTATTTGGAGTTTAAATGTTCCACCAAAGCTTAAATTCTTCTTGTGGAAGATGGCACATAATGCTCTGCAAGTGACCACCTTATTACAACACCGTGGAATCTAAATTTATACAACTTGTTTGCTATGTGGGGAACATGAGGAAACAATTCTACACCTATTCTTTCACTGTAGAGTTACAAAGGAGATATGGAACATTGCTCCATTATTGGGTTTTCTATAAGGGAATATAACTGATGATATACATCAAAATATTTGCTTTGTTTTGTCACTAAAACTCTCTATCCCTGTTGCAGCAAATACAGAAGAGCAAGCTTCACCAGTACTAGGCCCACACCTTCTTTGGAGAATTTGGAAATGGAGGAATGAGATGATCTATGCAAGTTGTCGTTGGGGACTCCCAAATGTTGTGAACAAAGCAATTTTTGAAGCTATGGAGTATGCTCAAATAACCAAGTTGGAAGTCTCTGTTTCTCAATGTGGCCATACAAGATCTCTGCAATCCCCACTGCGGGATTTATTATCTCTCTACATTGATGCCTCCTGGACTTCCTCTACTATGCCAATTGGAATCGGATGGATCCTTTTCCAGCACAATAATATCTTGATGCAAGGTTCTGGTGCACTATCTCCAACTCAATCACCTTTTCAAGCTGAAGCAATGACCTTGCAAGAGGCTTTATTTCATTTGCATCATCTCAATTACTCACACTTCTCATTCTATAGTGACTGTAAAGAACTTATCAATGTTCTTAAGCAAGGTGATACTTCTTTAAAGCTTTTCAGAAGTATGGATATTTGGTCAAGTTCTAATACAACTCTGTTAAAAGACATCTACAAATTGCATCCAAGCTAAATGTTTGGGCTTTTGAACATATTCCTAGAACATGTAATGTTATCTTGGATGATCTTGCTAGTTTAGCTAGAAGGAAAAACTCTCCTTTATGTATCAAACTATTAAGCTAAGTAATATAAAAGTTGATGACAAAAAAAAACTATTTACATTCTACAAAAAAAGGTAACGGACATGTTAAATGTGTAGCAAGATTATTTACATATGGGTCATCAAGAGCTGGAGTTATTAACATTAGAAACTACTTAGAGATGTTATTGGTTCATGGATTTTTATTAATTTATAAACTCATATAAAAATAACAAGATTTATCATTGGATTTTTTTTCTATTTTAATTTTACCATCTTCAAATCCATTTAAATATAAAGTGAATTTCCAAATCAAATAATAGTGACTTAAATGAATAATACTTGGCTTTTACTTATATTTAAAAATTATTAAACGAATAAGACGTGGCTTCAAAACTATTTTAAAATAATTAATTTAATAACAAAAGATTTTTCTTCAACTTTTAAATTCTATAACGAATAACTCTCACTACCATTTTATCTATGGTAAGGAACCAACAAGGCATTTAGGTCAGGCCAAAATATTAATCCCATAAATTTGATTGTTTCCACCATTGTTTCCTAAAGTTGAACTCTCTTTTCTTGAAGAGGTAATACTGATTCTCTGTAATTCCATTGGTGTATGTATGGTGACATACTCGTAAGTCTTATTTCGAACTACCAAAATAAAGGACGATGACTGGAAGAATGCAACTGTAAAGTTTGGAGAAGTAAGCGTTGAAAAGCAAACGTTTTTAACAGAAAATAAAAAGTCCAAGCTTTTCCCGTAGCATTGCGGAGTACCAAATTTAACACTAACTAATATTGCACTTTAATATTTTTAGAATATTTAATTTCAAGGATTAATATATTTTAATGAATGTTTAATTATAATGAATATTTTATTTTATTTTTTAATATATTTTATGTAGAAAAAAATTTTAAAATACTTTTGTTTAAGTTTAAATATTTTTATTTTTAATATTAATTATAAATTAATAAAAAAATAAACATTTCTAACACTCCTAAAACACACCAATACATTCAAAAGTACTAAAAATCCTAACACTTAAAAGTTAAATCTAACAATACAATCAATTAAACATTTAAATAATAATAAAATCCAAAATAAATTCATAAAATTAAAAAATCATAAAAATCCAATCAATTAAACATTTAACAACTAACAATCCTAAAATCAAAAATTAAATCATAACACCTAAAAACTAACAATCCGACCACTCTCAAATTCGAATAATCCTAAAATCTAAGAATCCTAAATTCAACTAATCTTATAAGTTTGTAACCATAAATCAAACCATTAGCCCTATATCGAACCGAACCTTAACCATAAAATTAAACCAATATGAAATTCCAATTAAACACTAAGATAAAAAATCAAACCCTAAACAATAAATCGAACCGTTCAATTGAAAAAAAAAAATCACTTACAAATCACGTAGCTAAGTCGGTAGGCATGCACGGTTGTTTTTTCACTTGGCATCCGAGAGAGAAATCTTGAAACTTTTCTAGTTTTATTTTTTATTTTCTTGCAAAATGAAGAATAAGAGTCGGGTTTCTGTGTTTATTCAAACAAATGATGGATATATATATGTCGTTATTCTGTCGGAATTCACTAAAAACTAAAAGCGCGTTGATTCCAAAAAATTTCAAGAATGTTTTTCCGTATTAATTTTTGGCATATGTTTGTATTCCCTCATAATTTACCGACAGAATATCAGTGACCATGCATGCGAACTATTATTAAGTAATATTGAAGGATGACCAACAAATTCATTATGAAAACCGTCAGTGGTCCATCGATATGTGTTCTTTATGTTCTTGAATTTAACATGATCACCAACGATTTTCATAATGAATTCATTGATAATCTATCGGCATTCCATAAAGATTAATTAAAAATAATGTGGTTTAGAGTTTAAAGATTACAGTCTAATTAAAAAAATTGTGTGATCTACCATACTTATTAAGAAAATAAGAAATTATATGAAACATTATATTTAAGAATATTGAAAACCTAATATCTAACTCGTTAGCTAGTAACATTTGTTGTAAGTTCACATATACTTGTTAAACCTTTAAATTTATAAAACATTTTGCTATATCGAAAAATACATGTTTATATCTTACTAATCCATTTATTTTAAGTGGCTACATGATTAAAAATTGTTTCTCATATGGTATTTTAAATTTAGTGTTTAGGAATTAGAGTCTAAAAACGACATAGTTATTCGTCAGTAATCCTTTATATTAGCGACCAAAGATAACCGACGAGGGTTGCGATGCTATCAGCCATTGTATTTTTATCGACGGATATATCATCAAGCAAAAGAATTTCAACAGAGCGTTGTGCGATCGTGCTTATGTCGGTATTCTTTGTTAACATTTACGAAGTGTCATATTATTTAAATTAATAGTAATGTGATGTGTAATCCCACTGTTGAGTAACTAATTTTCATTTTTGTAGGATGGAGCCACAGTGAAATTCGCTATTGGTTTCCAAGGGATATAAAAGCTGCGTGTTTTCTGGAAAACATTGCTGCGAGATTGTTGAACAGATTAAAGCTGAGGACACTGGCGACCACCGCGGTTGTAAGTGTCATAGAGTTGACATCAACCCTGATATAGGTGAGGTGAGTATCTATATGATCTTGGATGTTGTTGTTGTGTGTACCTATTAGTATTAAGTTTGTAATTGGAATTCATATTATAACTGTTATTATGGCGGCGTTGATGTTGGCCATTGTTGTGTATGTGTGTCACAACATTAGCATATGCTGGAATTGGGGACAATCAATACAAAGAGGAGCTTGGCTTCTTGATTAAGAGGTGTTCATGAATGTTAGTAAGGGCTGGAGTTGTGTTTTTCCTCTCAATTTGATTAAAAACCTGTTTATAATCATCATCGTCATCATGTAATCATGCGAGGACATATTCCACTTGATCATTTGTTTCCAATGTTTCATTGGCTTGCCAAATATTGCCAATTTATCAAATCTCGTTGTAAGGCCTTGAAGGTATTCGTCAATAGTTTTTGTACCTTTAGTCCAATCTGATAATGTATGAAGGATAATAAACAAATCAAAGCTCTGTTTTACACAACAAATACTCTTTTATTAAACTTAATTTGTTTGATTTTTCTTACAAAGATTCAACCCAAATAGGTTTTACACAATCTTATACTCTACTAGATTGTCACCTAAAAGTTTAACAAACAAACAGCTTACTTGATCACTCAATTCGTGATCCTTTCAGAGGCTTAAGAACACTCACCAGACTCAACCCTCTGTTTTTCGAGAATGGAATAACTAAACCTTAGCAAGAATAAAGAGCAAAAGTGTTAACCCTAATAATCATTTTTCTCTTTATTTATACTCTACCCCAAAACCCTAAAGAATATTTCCTAACACCCAAATCACACCAGAATTCTCTTTCCATTCTTGAATATCTTCTCCCTAGATATTCTCACGATATCTCTTTCCTTGTTTTGATTTCCGAATCAAATTTTCTCGAACTTCTATCTTCAGCATCTATCTTGTTTCAAGATCTTAACTGTCATATCTTCTTAAGATCTTCTTCACACGATATTCGCTTCAATGCATAGAATCTGGAAATATGTCTTCGCTTGATGTCAGACCTCATCAGCTGATTGATTCTAGTCTTCATCAGTCCTCTGATTCCATCAGCTCCTTGATCAAGTCTGCAACAGTCTTTTGATTCCATCAGCTCCTTGATTGCAGACTTTCAATCTCCCATTTTTGACTTGATGTCGTAATCAAGCAACTGCCAGTTCCTGTGTAAACATAAACACTCCACACAAAATACAGATAATCATACTGCAATTATTCTAACATGTTAGCTTAAATCAACTAATTGATCCTTCAAACTTAAACCTGGTTAGGTAAAGCAATTAATCAAAACGGATTCAAAAGGTTCATGCATACAAACATAGTTTTGAGCCATTTAAGAAGAGAAAAAAAAATGAAAACAGAAAAATAACGGCCATCATTCTCTTCTCCCCCTAAATCATGTGTCTCCCCTAATCAGAGTCAGTTTCCTCATCGTCTTCACTACTTTCTCCCCCTGCTTGTGTGACATCATGTCAAAAACACCTAAAGACTATCATGAACAATGAGATAATCAAGATAGAAATACTTACATGCAGCCAAAGTATCCTCAAGCATCTGAATAGCACTTTGTATTGCCTTGCTCAACCTGTAGACAGCAGCACCATCTCCCTTCGTGACCTTGATCCTGAGAGTAGGCTTTGATTTTGATGCTCGATTCACAACAGCCTTCTATTTAGAAGTTGTGACTTGTGCAGACCTCTTGCTTTCCTTGCGAATTACTGGCTTGACCGTACTAGGATCCGCAAGAGTGATGGGTTTAGCATGTGTCAGTGGCGTCACATGATGCTGGGAGTTAATCAGACGGTTGATCAGTCTTGGGAATGGGTGGTAAAACTTAGAATCAGGGGTCTAGCATGATTCACCATGTGCTCGAAGATCAGATTACCCATGTTAAAGCTGATCTTGTTAACTATCTTGTAGACAATCAACCCCCGCTTAAACTGCATATATCCGTCATTCTTGGATGGATAAAAATTTCTGCTAAAGATCTTGTAGAGCTCACGCATGTCATCTGTCACCTGTCCACTCGAAAAACTAATCCATTTGCGTACTGATCCACCACTGAAGAATATTGCTAACTTTTCATGAGTTACTGCAACAACTTGAATGCGACTCTGCACATCATCAACATCAGGCATACCAAACAGAGAGTTGATTTGAACAGGTGAGAAAACATAAGTCCAATCTCTGACCCTAACATCTATAGCATGTTCACCATCATAATCAGTAGGGAAATTCGCATAGAATTACCTAACCAGTTCCTCATCATACTCCCCTAGATTCGTTACTGTTCTCAATAGCCCTGCCCCGGATATCAATTCACTGATTGTACTATCAGGTACCAAATTTACCTTGGTTTCTTCCAGACACTATTTCCGGGAGATGAGAGAGTACCTTTGTGCAGCTGCTCTGTCTGTGAACCTGGTATGATTAAAATCAGATGACCTTGTCTCCTTTCTTGGTTTCTTTGCTTCACTCTCCTGTTTGACAGCAATCTCCTTCCTTTTTTGCAGTCTTGATGTTCTTTCAGATGGCTGAGTGTCACCAACCACCATCACATCGTCACCTCCCGATCCATCTCTAGTCACGTCTTTCATTCGTGCATCAACAGCATGTTGCACTTGCACAAACTCTTGAGTACCTACAGGTGTCTGTTCATCTTCACCATCTGGTAGGACTGGTTCAGTTGAAGGGGCTCCGTCGCCCTGAGTCGATCCACCTTCCTGTAAATCAGGCACCTCATTAGTAGTGGGTACGGGATCGCTGGGTTGTGACTGTTCATCTTCTATTGTAGTGAACAGAGATCTGCTTGGAAGCCCAAATTCGTAACGTGGTGGTCGGTAGACTGACAGCGTCCGGCAAGCGTTCTCAACTGGTTGAGCATCATCGGTTGCATGCATTGGAGTTTGATACTCTGATTTAGTTGGGGAAGAAACCGCCAGGGATGATCTTGCTGGTAAAGGGGTTGTTTATTGAGATGCTCCAACTGTTTGAAAGAATTTTTGAAGATCACCGAGAAACTGCTCCAAATTGTCCATCTTGATTTGCACTTGTGAAAACCTTAATCTTGAGATAATGGAAACAGAGAGAAAAGGAAACAGAGAGGCAATAAGTAAAAAGTGAATCTGAATCGATTAGATTTCCCTTATCCTTTCAACTTCCTTTCTAGTACATCCCTTAAGAATCGAAACCGCCTCTCATCCCCTTTTTCCTTATCAAGTGGGCTTTTGGGCCTGAAAACACTTAAGCATACATCAAACAGTTCGAACAAATCCAAGATGATAATATATACCACTCAATAATCATAGTTCTGATTTTTTTCACAATTATGACATATTTCAATCATGAGAATGTGCATGAGTGACCTAGATACGCAATTTTGACCATGTCAGACAATAACATCAATAATTTAGTGGAGGAACTTTAAAATACAGAAGAGTGAGTTAGCTCAGCCAACAGTTTATCAGAACCACTTTAGACACGAGCTTGACTAAGCAGTTATTTCAGTTGTTCATACCTCTGCTTTGTGACATTGTGACTAGACTTTCACTCTGTCACGCCTTTATTCTGATTTTATCTCAAATCGCTGTTCACAAGTATCATTCTTTAGGAAGCTAGAATTTCCTTTGAAGATTCATTTCATTCATTTTTTTTAAATTGAATGATTTTCTTTTCGATCATTTTGAGTGATTGAGTTGCAGATGTATCACTTGACTTCCCAACACATGTGTGTTAATTTTTTTTATCACACTCAATCACTTAGCTCTTCTCAGCTCTTTGACCTCCTAATATGATTACTTATAGCCTGTTGACATTGATCATTTCAGAACGGCATGACAGGCAACTGTTTTCCACAATGTACGACACAAACAACCCTCTGAATTTCCTGTAACTTTATACAACAGTGGCTCATATACATGTCAATAAACGATTCCTTACACATGTTGACCAAGCTAGACTTCACAAACACCGATAGCTTTTCTCAAATTAATAAAGCGATTAAAATCCAAGGCTTTTGTGAATAAATCAGCAAGTTGTAAATTAGTGCTCACATGGTCAATTGCAATCAGTTTCTCCAAAATCAACTCCCTAATAAAATGATATCTAATATCTATATGCTTGGTCCTTGAGTGTTGAACTGGATTTTTAGCTATATTTATGGCAATTTTATTATCATACAAGATTAGCAAAGAATCATATTTCGTACCATAGTCAACAGACATATGTTTCATCCACAAGAGTTGTGTGCAACAGCTTCCCAACGCTATATACTCAGCTTCTGCTGTGGACAATGAAACACAATTTTGTTTGCGACTGTGCCAGGTAATCAGATTGTTCCCCATGAAGAAACAACCTTCACTTGTACTGTGTCTATCATCTAAAGAGCATGTCCAGTCTGCATCACAGTATCCAACCAGACTCATGTTTGTATATCTTGTAAATTAAATTCCCAAGTTAGATGTTCCCTTTACATACCTGATAATTCTCTTGACAACTGCTAAATGAGACGATTTTGGTTGTGCTTGATATCTGGCGCAAATACCCATTGCAAAGCATAGATCAGGTCTGCTAGCCGTGAGATAGAGCAAGCTTCCAATCATACCCCTGTAGAGCTTTGGATCCACATCTTCACCTGATTCATCTCGTGATAGCTTGTCATTGGTTCCCATTGGAGTTTTTGCATCCTTGCTAGTTTGCATTCTAATTCTTGTTACCAGGTTTCTTGCATAGGTACTTTGAGTAACAAAAATTCCATCCTCAGTTTGTTTCAGTTGCAGTCCAAGAAAGTAGGTTAGCTCCCCACACATGTTCATTTCAAACTCATTTGTTATACTTTCAACAAATTATTTGACCAATATGTCATTTGTAGCACCAAAGACTATATCATCAACATAAATCTGAACTATGATTAGATCACTGTTTTCTCTTAGCACGAACAGCGTCATGTCCACTGATCCTTGTTCATAACCTTGATTGATAAGAAATGTTTTCAACCTTTCATACCATGTCTTAGGAGCCTGTTTCAAACCGTACAGTGCATTTTTGAGTTTGAATAAAAATTCATGATGTTGCGAGTCTTCGAATCCTTTTGGCTGTTCCACATAGACTTCTTCTTATAGAATCCCATTTACGAAGGCACTTTTCACATCCATCTGGTGTAATTTGAATTTCACTGCACACGCCATTCCAAATAGGAACCTGATTAACTCAAGATGAGCCAGATGTGCAAAATTCTCATCAAAGTTTATCCCTTCAACCTGGGAATACCCTTGTGCTACCAATCGTGCCTTGTTTCTGAAAACAGTTCATGATTCATCAATCTTATTCTTGAAAATCCACTTGGTACCAACCACATTTGCATTATCAAGCCTTGGAACTAAATTTCAGACATCACTCCTCTTGAACTGACTCAATTCCTCCTACATGGCTGATATCCAAAAATCATCAGTCAGTGCTTCTTTATGGTTTTTTGGTTCTACTACCGATACAAATGCTGAAAACATGATAGAATCAGATAGTTGTCCAGATGCTAACTGTTTGAAATCAATCTGTTTTCCTCTTGTAACCCTCTCCTCCTGAATCTCACCAATCACATCTTGATTGGAGTGATTCATGTGTACTTTCATAGTGGAAACAGGTGGTGAATAGGTTGGAACATTCGTACCATGAGACAAATCAGCTTCCTGTCCTGAAGAAGATGGTTTGGCTATCTTATGAATCATCATTCTGGATGATGAATAATCATGAAATACCACATTAATGGTTTCCTGAACCATGTTGGTACGCTTGTTAAACACCTAATACGCCATATTAGTGCCTGAATATCCCAAGAAGAAACCTTCATCACTTCTGGAATCAAACTTCCCAAGTTGATCCTTATCATTCAAGATATAGCAAACACAACCAAACACATGAAAATACCCCAAACCGGGTGTCTTTCCTTTCCACATCTGATATGGGTGTTTTGTTAGATCATTTGCGTGCATACACACGATTGATGATGTAGCAAGTTGTGTTGATTGCTTCAGCCCAGAAGTGTTTAGCAACTTGATTTCCATGTAACATTGCTCTGGCCATTTCTTGCAAGGTTCAGTTCTTCCTTTCCACCACTGTTCTAGGTGCTGAATACTGATGTACATTGCCATGATTTTGACAGAACACGCCAAACAACTCATTCTGAAATTCACCTCCATGATCACTTCTTATGGTCTTGATCCCACACTTCTCATTCTTGAGTTGTAACGCCAAGATTTTAAAGTTCTCCAAAGTCTCAGACTTTTCTCTTAAAAATCAACCCCACGTATACCTAGTGAAGTCATCAATAATCACAAGTATGTACTTCTTTCTAGACAAGCATTCAACATGTATAGGACCCATTAGATCCATATGAACGAGGGCTAATGGTTCTGAAGTCTTGACGTCAGGAACAGATTTGTGATATGCTCTAATTTGTTTTCCATGGGCACATGGTCCACAAACAAATGAGTCTGATGATTGTATCCTTGGAACACCTCGAACAACCTCATGATTTACCAGTTTAACTAATGTCCTCATGTTTAAATGACCAAGTTTTTTATGCCACAATTGTGCTTCAGAACCTTGAGATACACTCAGACATTTGTTTCGCTGTCTCCACATGTAACAATTGTTACCTGATCTTTGACCTTCCAACTTGATCACCCCCCAAGTCATTAACAGCCTTACATGTTTCTGGTAAAGGTAACCTCTAGCCCTTCATCACACAGCTGACTGATGCTGATCAAATTTACCTTAAGTTCGTCAACAAGATAAACATCAGAGAGTTCAGGCTCACTCCCACCTGTTATTCTTTTGCCTCTGATTTTTCCTTTAGATCCATCACCAAATGACACCTTGCCAGCTGAAACTTCTTGAAACTCATTTAATTTTCCTTGAACTCCAGTTATATGTCGTGAACAGCCACTATCTAAATACCATGAAGTTTCAGTTGCATCTGTTTCTACTGAGAATGCCACATGACAAACCATTTGGTTGTCTTGTTGTGTTGTTTTCAGGTTAACATCCTTTTGTATCTCTGAGTATAAGTCACCTTTACGAATACATGCTCTGTTTCGCAGCTTATTATCCTTAAACACACGCTTTCGTCTTTTAAGATAAGACACTTTGTTGAGAAACAACCTACAATAGTACTTGTAGTGTCCTAGTCTTCCACAATACCAACAGCCTCAAACAAAATCAAGTCTTTGAGATGACTGAATGATAGTAGGATTTTTTCGTGGTCAAAACGTTATCAATTCCTATTACACTATCATTATCGTTGTAGTAGTAATAGGTGTCA
>OVBE01014130.1:0-12245 GCA_900406425.1 Iberis pinnata | reverse complement strand
TTCCGTTTTCAGCTGAAATTTATTGGTGTTGTCATTACAATATGGACATGCTGGTTTCTCATGTGTTGTCCATCCAGATAACATGTCATAGGCTGGGAAATCGCTTATAATCCACATAAAAATTGTTCGCATCTTAAAATTTTGTTGTAACAACATGTCATACATCTCCTACCCATACTTCTGTAATATCTTCAAGTCATATATCAATGGATGCAAAAATACGTCAAGCAATCATTTCAGATGATCATGCCCAAGTACAAAAATAGAGAGAAATATAAACTCTTGATTCATACACAATGATGGCGCAAAATTGTAAGGTTTCACGATGACTGGTCATAGAGAATGCTGTCTACCATGCTTCTCGAAAGGGCTGAATCCATATGTACTTAATCCTAGATAAACATTATGTGTCTCGCATACAAAATCTGGATATGTAGACTAAAAATAACGCCAAGCTTCTGCATCAAAAGGATGTGTAATCTCTCTATCAAATCTATGCTTTGCATGCCATCTCATTACCGCAGCTGTTCTATGAGATTGATACAACCTCTTCAACATATCTGTTAGTGGTAAATACCACATCCTCTTGTAAGGCATTAAGACTCTACCGCTTGTATCTTTATACCTTGGTTTTCAACAAGATCGAAAATTTGTCCGGGTTACATCGCATCTCCAATAAATCATACAATTGTCGATGCACACAACCTGATACGACAATCCAAGCCCCANCCTCTTGTAAGGCATTAAGACTCTACCGCTTGTATCTTTATACCTTGGTTTTCAACAATATCGAAAATTTGTCCGGGTTACATCGCATCTCCAATAAATCATACAATTGTCGATGCACACAACCTGATACGACAATCCAAGCCCCAAAATAATTTTTTGTATCTCGTAATATGAACATGGAGCAGTGTTATCCTCTAGAAAGATATCCTTCACATACTAGGCTATTGCGTCAACACATTCCTCAACCAAATTATAATATGTCTTTTATCCCTATTAACCTATTTGAAGGTGATAAAATTGAATGCCCATCTCTTTATCCTCTATATAATGGCTGATTCGATGCATCTAACATACCAAAAAACTGTCGTGCTTTTAAATTTGGTTCTTCATACGTAACCTGAGCCGTCTCCATATTTTCTCTATAAACATCATTAACCATTTTACCGTAGGTTCCCAAAATTTAATTATGTTCTAGATTTCTCTATCCTATCAGCCAATGGTTCGCTACCGCTACTACTAGCAACAATATTATGTCGTTTTCCATGTAAATACCAAATCTTATAACTCGGAAAAAGCAATTTTGTACTATATTTATCTGAAACTAATTGAACTAAGAAACCAGAACAACAGAGGATCCAAAGCAATCAAACAGCAACAAGACCAAAAACAAGGCACTTGAGTACGAAGAGTTTGAGTTGCACTTCTTCTTTTTATAATGTATATGTTGGATTTTTATATCCTCACAGAGATTTTTTTTATTACATCTTCATGTGTTTTCATGTTAATTATCATTATATGCATATACTACTTGTTATGTATGTACATACTAGATATAGAGAAATATTTAGTATATATCATCGGAATGTGTCTAATGTCTTGGAATTTTCCATATGCTCCAATATATATATTTATAATTATGAAGGCCCCAATAATTTATAATTTGTTAGATGGCATATGAACTGTTTAAGTGACATAATCAAGATTAAAACATAATCATAATTATTGAACCAAGGATTTAGCCTAATAACATCGAATGATAAAATTTGTTCTTAGAAATTATTTCGTGTGTATTGATGAATGAATCCCATAATTTAAATCTTAGGATTCTCTATTTATAGATACATAATAGGGAATTACGTTAAATTTATTTTACATAATATTCCTCTTAAATATNTGAATCCCATAATTTAAATCTTAGGATTCTCTATTTATAGATACATAATAGGGAATTATGTTAAATTTATTTTACATAATATTCCTCTTAAATATTTGAAAATATTCTATAACAATATTTGGAATTATCCTTTAAAGAAGATATTCATTAATCTTGATTAACCGCCTTCTACCAAATTGACCTCGTCTTCTATGGTTAACCTCGGTCTGGGTTTACTCGGGCCCAAGTTAATTAATTCAGTTCAAAGCTCATGACCACGTCAGCGTATCCAGAATATGATATACCGGATCGAATCTCCAGATCGGGTCCTTGATGGAGGTGCCAACCTCGGTATCAATAGTATACCCCCTGGCATAGCGGAGCTCGGTATGCAGCACGAACCGTTTGATATGAGATGGAAATTTGAACCGCCATGATGTCACTTCGCGGCGCTCGAGAAAACCTTTTTAAGAAAAGGTGAATAAAACTTTTTAACGCGGGTCCCACCACGCGCCTTTAAATACCCCTTATTTCTTTAGATATTTTACTTCTGTTTTTGCAAAGGCAAACTTCGAACCCTTATTCGTCCCCAAATTTCCTTTTTTCTCTCAATCAAGTCTTTGAGTCTTTCTTGATTACTCGATGGCGTATGACGCTCCAATGAGTCCAACCGCTGACGGGGCAAACACCCACAACATTCTGATCTTCCCGGAGAACGAGGCGAGAGCCTTAACTTTAGTCAGAACCTCCTCCCAGGCTGGTCCATCGTCTTCTTCTGGTCACTGAAGGGACCAGACTGGCCTTATGACAGAAAACAATGATGACCTGATAGGAGTCGAACTGTCAAGATCAACCACCAAAAGCGTTGCAGTGCTTCTTTCCCGAATGTGACTTCGTGGGATTATCGATTTTAGGGTTCCGTCCCCGATAAAACGCCCATGGGAGGCGCTACCTAGGTTTTTCTCCATTTTTGAGGAGTATTTCAAGCATGCACGGCTTTGGTTTCCCCTACCCAAGCTCATGGTGGCATACTGCGCACGATGCAACATCACATTGTCTTAACTAACACCTGGCAGAGTCCAAAATGTCGTCGTTGCTTTCACGCAGGCTGTTGAGGTGGATTTAACTCTTAACATTAACACGTTCGAGATGGTGACGACATTTGATATTCTTAACAAAACCATAGTAGGAGTCAGTTTTCATACTGGCTTCTATTACATTCGTTTACCCCCCAAATATAAGTTGTTTTCGAACCCGCCGAGTAAGGTCAACNTGGATTTAACTCTTAACATTAACACGTTCGAGATGGTGACGACATTTGATATTCTCAATAAAACCATAGTAGGAGTTNTGGATTTAACTCTTAACATTAACACGTTCGAGATGGTGACGACATTTGATATTCTCAACAAAACCATAGTAGGAGTCAGTTTTTATACTGGCTTCTATTACATTCGTTTACCCCCCAAATATAAGTTGTTTTCGAACCCGCCGAGTAAGGTCAACGACTGGAAAGAACGGAGTTTCTTTGTGAAAGCCTAACTCCAATCTTTGCAAGAACCAAGCCGTTTCCCGTCGTCGCGTTCTTCATAGAGCATGGGTAGAGCGTGTTAGCATAATATTTTTTTTATTGAGCAATATCGTGATCCTAACATGTCCGTTTTGTTTGTAGATCCCATTGTTCCTATAACCGACTCTTCTCCAAGTCTGTCTGAGAGCCTGTGGCATTTTGAAGCGATCGAGGCAATTTCTTGGAAAGAATTTACTCCAGAGAAAGTTTGTAAGATAAGATCAAAGGTAGCGGCTGCTTCGTGGGACCTCAATTTAGCTTGTATCAACCAGAAAGCAGAGACAATGAGATGCAGTGCCGTTCGTCTGAGAAGAAATGAGGATTATACGGCCAAACTCAAACAAGTTGTGCTTTCATCAGAGCAAACTCCTTCTCGGCGTATTGATCAAGAACGTCGCCGAGCAAAGTTGTCGTGAAGTCGTCGCAACAAACAACTGCTGAAAGCACATGTCGGTGTTCCCAGCAATGAACGTAGACGAGTAAAGCTGACGTAAATACGATTCGAACACCATCGAGTGAGATACCTAACATACATAATTCTTATTGGAGGTCGTCTCCTACCCCTTCCATTACTCGTGTTCCTTCTGAAAAAGAAAAAGGCAAAGGGCACCAAGTGTATGTTGACAAGAAAAGGAAGGTGTCGGAATTTAGTCTACTTTTAAGCAATCACCCCCTCAAGATTGGTGGATTGTCGGAGCCGCCTTCCACGATTGACACTGGACCAGTCATTAATTTAACCGCGACGACCCTAGTGGTTATGGACGCCATAACTGTCTCTATGTCATTTATTGGGATCCCCTGACCTTCCTACCCCGGACCTCGCATTGGGAAAATTACCATGAACTTCTCTCATCCTGAAGCTGATGCTTTTCTGGAGGACGCAAACGCCTGTGCAGAATTTGTGGGTCTGGTGAAGGGTTCGTCTTGCCCCCTCTTGCTCCAGATGACATAGACCTGGGCCCTTTATGTAAGACGGCGTCTCAGGAGATTGTCAATGTTAGTTTTTGTACTGAGATTATCTGTTCACTTATTTTAGCCGCCCGAATGACTCATACTGTTTGGCCTGCAGTTTTTGTCATCTTTCAACTACATGTCGAACTTATACAGTCGGCACTACAATTCGTACGAGATTCATATGCGGGCATTGAGGGAGTAGCTCGACAAACAAATGCAGAAGGTGGTTGAATTTGACAAGCTCAACAAGTTTATCAAAAGGTCGAGAGAGGAGTCCCGAGCTGACCATAGGAAGATCAGGTCTTGGAGGAAGAGGTCGAGAGACTAAGAAAATGGAGCGCAAAGCGTCTTAAGGTTGCGAAGAAATAATCTGACGCCTTGAAGGCCGATCTCACGAGAATCCGAGTGTCGAGGGCAAAATCGAAAAGTTCTACAAGGAACAAGCCGATAAACACCAGCTGAACACAAAAAGGCGGCTAAGCCAAGGCAAAAATGGTTTCTAAGTTTGAGGCCATGCTGACAAAGATTCGGGCTCATATTTTCTCATGAGAGGAGGGGGAGTTTAATGTCGCGATGTATAATCAGATTCGGTCTTCGATCGACCTTATAAATGTGATCTGAGAAGGCGTGGACGAGGTTGTAGATCGTTTCTTGGCAAAGTGTCAGGCGGATTTGGCCGTTTACATGGCCAAGGTTCATGATGGGAACATCGTCGTACTGACTGACGAAGAATCTTGGCTTTCTCCTCCATTAAATGATGTTGGATCGAATGTTGAAGCAATTACCCCGGCAACGATAGGTGACCTCAAGACATCGGTGATAAAAATTAGCGCGAGATCAGGTGGTAATATTGCGGATTCCGACGTGTGAGATGTAATTGCTGGTGGTGAAGAATGGATAGTAGAGGATGGTACTGCTCTCCAACCTAGGACATTGATCGATACAGCTGGTGAACAAATATGAGATGGAGAGAAAAAACATAGAGGTGAGGATGGTGTTGCTCCCCTCCCCCTCCCCCTTCGGAGCATCAACCAATGCAGCAGCTGGTGGAGGTGATGCTGTTGTAGAAGAGGTTGCCAAGAGGATGATGGTCATGGACGAGTGAAGCCCTGCTTTCCCCTCTTTTTTTCTTTTTGAATATTTGTCCTCCCGCGAGGAACGAGGTTGTGAATGACCTTGTAAGAATTACTTTTTTAAAAAATAACAGTTTAGGAGTTTGACCTTTTTTATGCATTGTGATTTATTATTAGATGAATGTGCGTGCATTCCTGAATNGTGCATTCCTGAATAACGATGATGACACATGGAATGCCGATCATTTTGACGAGTTCATTCCATGATCTGAGTTTTCTGCCATTCCAAGAGTGAGGAGTTGATTCTCCTGCCATCGTCATGAGCTCGCAGACCCCGTCTTTCACAACTCGAGAGACGAGGTACAGACCTTCCCATCTTGCGCCGAGCTTGCCTGCTTTATGTTCTACAGTATTTTGGAAGGTTTCTCGGCGGATGAGGCCTCCTTCTACTAATCACCGTGTTTTAACGTTCTTGTTGTAATACCAAGCTGCAGTAGATTGGTATTTTTTGTATTCGTAAAAGGGCCATGTCACACTCTTCTTAAAGGTCGTCGAGAAGATGGTGCAAGAGCTCAATGTCGAGGTTAACGTCACCGGGAATGATAGCTCTGCGAATAGTGTTGACGTTAACCTTAGCTAGAACGAGGGCTTTAATCCCATGTGACAGAGAGAATGAAGTACTGTTCATTGATTGCCGAGGTGTAGTTCAGTAAAACCATAGGACACCGTCAAATTCATCTGCCCAAAGTCCCTTTTTGCTTTTGAGGTGCTTCTTCAAGCCATCAACTATTGATTTGTTTATAGCCTTAGATTTGCCATTTTATGGGGGTAATGAGGCGTGACTTGATTCAAAGTTATCTTCCAAAGCACGCAGAAGTTAACGAAGACCTTGAAGGAGAAATTTTTGCCGTTGTTCAGGACGATTTTGTATGGCAATCCATGTTGGCAGAGAATGTTTCTCCATACAAAGCTTCGGACCTCGTCGACTGGTATCTTGTAATAAGCTTCAGCTTCGACCCATTTGGTGAAATAGTCGGTCATGACGAGCAAGTATCTCTTCTTCCTTGATTCGGGGAAGGGGTCAACTACGTCCACCCCCAACGTATGAATGGGTATGGAGTGACTACCGACATGAGCAGCTTGGTGGGTGCATGGTTGAGTGGTGCGTGTCTTTTACATTTTTTTGCAGCTTTTGGCATAATCATGGAAATCGGTGGTCATGGTGGGCCACTAGTGCCCATGGCGTCTTATGCAAAGGGCGAGAGATTGTCCCCCTGAGTGCTTTCCACCGGCGTTGTCGTGAGCTTCGGCCATGACCCTGGTTGCTTCATCTTTGTTAACGTAGGTTAGGAGTATGTCTTGTGCACTTTTTCGGTATAGGGCCTGATCGACTGTTGTGTAATTTGCGCTTTGTGCCTTGAGAAGACGTACCTTTCACTTATCGCTTGGAACAACGCTCATTAGTAAGTAGTTGAGGATCTCGGTTCGCCAGTCGTTGGTGCTGGTGTCCATGCTTATGGCCTGGTCAGTGTTGATTGTTGCGACGACATCTAGGTGTCTGCTTGGCCACGCAATAACTTCGATAGGAATCTGTCTGTGCTCTTTTGGTCTTGAAGTGATTGCGGCTAGTGCATCGGCAGTTTGGTTATCTTCACTGTGGATTTTCGAGATTTAACAAGCGTCTAACTATGATGCGATCTATTTGAGTACTGTGAGGTACTCATCCATTCATTTTATCTTGGCGTTGTACTGACAGGAGACCAACTAAGAGTTGCAGAAGGCATGCATTATTTTGGCACTGAGGCCCTTTGCAAGGTGTAGGCCGGCAATTATGGTTTCGTATTTTGCTTTATTTTTGGACATGGTAAAGCCAAGGCGGAAAGATTGTTCCAGGACTTCTCCCATTGGTGACTCGAGTTGGATGCCAATGCTAACGCCTTGACGAAAGGAGGATCCGTCAACTTTTAACTTCCAGGTTTCGTTTTTTATCTCGGTAACCACGAGCTCGGGTGGTATCTCCATGATGAAATCAACTAACACTTATCTTTTGGCGCTTATTCGTCCAAGGTATTCGAGAACATATTCGCTGACCTTAATGGCCCACTTAATCATTCGCCCGTACTGTGTTGGGCTATGCAGGATGGTGCGGATAGGGTAGTTATTAGGACGACGATTGGATGAGACTGGAAGTACGAACGTAGCTTTTGCGTGGTTGTGACGACTGCAAACGCGAGTTTTTCCATGATTGAGTAATTGAATTCTACTCCTGTTAGGGTTGTACTGACGTATAATATTGGACGTTGCTCACCACGATCCTCCTTGACAAGGACACCGCTAACCGCAGCCAGGGACACCAAGATGTAAAGGACCAGTGTTTCCCATTTTTCTGGTTTAGTTAAGATGGGTGGTTGCGAGAGGTAGGACTTCAGTTGTTGGAATGCTTTTTTCCACTCACTATCCCACTCGAATCGTCTATTCCCTTTGAGCAGTTAGTAGAAAGATAGGCAATGGTCGGTTGAGCGAGAAATGACTTGATTGAGCGCGGCAATGCGGCCGGTGAGGCGTTAGACTTCTTTGGGAGTTTTGGGGGAGGGTAAATCTATGAGAGCTGTTATCTTTTTGGGATTCGCTTTGATACCTCGCTTAATGACCACATAACTGAGAAATTCGCCCGATGTGACCCCGAACGTGCATTTCGATGGGTTGAGCTTCATATTGTACTTGTTGAGTATGCCAAAGCAATCTCGCAAATGTTGAATATGATCTTTGACGACTAGATATTTCACCAGCATGTTATCTATATAAACTTCCATTGACCGGTCGAGGCGGGTTGCGAACATGTGATTTACTAGTCGTTGGTAGGTTTCTCCTACATTTTATATTTGAATGGCATGACCTTGTAGCAATATGTACCATAATCTGTGATAAAAAATATCTTCTCTCGATCTTCATGATGCATTATTATCTGGTTGTACCCTGAAAAGGCATCCATGAAGGGGAGAAGCTCATTTCCTGCAGTTGCTTCTACGAGGCGGTCGATATGCGGTAATGGGAAGCAGTCTTTTGGAAAGGCTTTTTTAGGTCGGTAAAGTCAATGCACACTCGCCATTTTTCATTTTTATTTTTGACGACCATGGCGTTGTCTAGCTATTTGGGATATTTGACCTCAGCGATCGAGCATGCTTTTAAGAGTCGTTCAACCTCGTCGTTCACTGCTTGTGAGCGCTCTGGTCCTATTTTCCTCCGCTTTTGTTTTATGGGTTAAATGTTCAGTCTACATTCAGTTCATGAGAGGTGATAGCAGGATCTATCCCCTTCATATTGTCCATTGACCATGCGAACGTTGTAGTGTTGCCTTTGAAGAAGGTGATAAGTTGTTCGCGTAGGTGGGGCTCGAGGTTGCTACCGATGCCTATCGTCCTATATGGTTTTTCTTCGTTGATATTGACTTGATCGATAGGCTCACATCTAGGGGGACCTTTACTGATGGTGTTCTATGTCCTGGGTTCGGTGCCCCCTAGGTGTTGTAGTTGCTATAAGACGGTTTTTGCATGTTGCTTGTGCTTGGTGAGGAAGCAAGTTTGGGCCACTCTTTGATTTCCCCGGATAACGTGGCATCCGGTAGCGGTCAGGAATTTGACGCATTGGTGGTGGGTTGATACTGTGGCTTTCGTGTCGTATAACCAAGGGGTTCCCATTATCGCGTTGAACATCAGTTGCTTGTCAATTACCATGAATTTGGTGAATCTCGTCTAGGACCCAGCTTGAATCGACAGTTAAATTGTTCCGATGGTGTTTACCATATCTCCGCTAAAGCTTGTAAGTGTATGACTCGCAGTCTTAATGGCGCCTCACTGATCTCTATATTTGCCAACGTGTCCCTGAAGATGATATCCACTGAGATTTCTGTATCAATGAGGATCCTTGAAACTTTGGTATTTGTGATGCGAGCTTGATGACTAGGAAATNGGGGGGGGGGGGGAGCGCTCAAGCCGTCAGTATCTCTGTTGGTGAATCACAGTGGCCTGGTTGAGTGTGTTCTCAGGACTGCTTTAGGTGTAAACTTTGCTACGACTGAAGTTCGGCGGCTTGATTCCTTGATCGACCTGACAGAGTCTCTGCACTGTGTCAATCCTCCCATTATGACATTTATTTTTCTCCTCGGGTTCGGGAGCACGTCGTTGCGCATGTCGTCATCATCACTATTGGATTTGTCTTGCTGGTGCTGGCCTTGTGGAGGGGCCATATCGTCTACTATGGGCTGTCTGTTGTGTTCTACGTGTGGTTTACCTTTTCTCATCCTTTTCCTCGGCCTCGTTTCTGACCATCGGTCACTTCGGCTACGATCTTGCCACTTTGGGATTTACCTAGGAGAATATTGTGGAGGTGCATGCACTCTTCCGTGGTATGTCCTTTCCTTTTGTGAAATTCGTAGCAGCTTTCCTGATTTCCCTCCTTTGGTACGACTTTGCCGCTAGCTGCTGCCATCTCCATGGTTGTTGTGTTAACTCCTTTTGGTCTGTTGAGACAGTAATTTCAGGAGAAGTGTTTTTTTGTTTTTGGTGGGGTGATCTGTGTTTTGCTTTGGGAGAGATGCTTCTATCTTTTGTCCGAGATGTTTCTTGGCCATGATGGCTCTTTCTTCCTCGACCTCGATAAATCAGCTAGCCTATGGAGCGCGTCCTCGAGGGTCCGAGGTTGATTTATAAGTAATTTTCTTTGAAACGTGAGTCGTACCAGAGTGACTTCCTTAGTGCTGCGATGGCCGATTCATTGTCGATAATTAATTGAAAGGCTATGTTTTTGAACCTGATAAGGAAGGTGGTACACTCATGTTTTAACCCATATACATTAACTGCAAGTTCACAGCAAACGTAGTAGTATATGAGGGATCAAATCCATAGAGACTAAGAATGTATGACTCTCAGTTTAAAATTGAATTAAGCTAAGAACATATAAAATAATGGTTGTGATTAGAAAGTAACACTAACAATAAAATAAAAACGGTTGTAAAGAAAATAACAAAAGCGCTAGGCAATAGGGAATTCCACATGTATTCAGGTTAAAATTCAAGGTTAACATGCAGGATTTTCTTTGAAAATAGTTCTCAACTCAAAAGACAAAAACTAGACTAATCTCCTCCTGAAGTATGAGATCCCTATGTTCGAATTACTAAAGACAAACTCCCGCCATATTTAGATAATTCAAACATGCTTTTCAATTCAAATTTGATATGTTCATAAGCCCCTTAAGACAATACTCCCGAAAGCAAAGGCACTTACTCATCTAGACTAGGTCATATCTCTAAACTAAATCCCTTTGTGTTTATCAATCTAATATCAATGAACAAAATGGCTAGTTTAATTCATGCATTGGTAACAAATCTAGACTAAGAACCTAACAATTTCAATTCATTCTATCAAACCCTAACAATTAACCTGGTTTTCCTGGCAAACCCTAAAACCTAACAAGCGAACTACTCAGATATACCTAAGTTAACACAAAGAATAATCAAAGAAGAACACATATTCAAAAACCAATTGTATAAAAATAAAAGACATTTTAGAAATCTTCTCCAAAACACAGGGATGTGATTCGTCTCTTTGTAAAAGCTCTCAAAATAAAAATAAATTATTGATTGATAAAATAACATCAAGCCTAGGGCTTTTATAGTTCTAAAAATAAGGGAAAATAAACTAAAACCATTAAGGGTAAGTCTTGATGATTCATGACGGCAAAATTGTAATTTTGGATGAGTTTTAGTGATTCACGGGTGCAGAGACCGATCGATCTCTATAAGGATTGATTGATCCCCTCTTATGTAGGTTTCCAAGAGGTTTGGATCGATCGATCCCTTTCTGGATCGATCGATCTGTCGTCACACTTTCTGCACATGCTTCTTCTGCGAGACAGCTTGACTAGTCTTCAGTAAAATCGCCATAACTTTTGATTTCTCAAATGGATTGACCTCAAAAATATTCCATATGAAAAATAACTCAGGTGGCTATCTTGTCCCAAAATTTCAGCTCAATCCATCCACGGGAACATCTTCAAGAATTGGTAAACATTTGACCTTTCTGTCGGATTCTGCATCTACATATGCTAACTTGCATCCATTTTGTGCATAAATCCATCTTTTTGCTCTAGAACGTCCCGACCACCTTAAATCCTAAAAATATGCCAAAAAATACAAAGAAAGATCTAGAATAATGCTAAATATCAAGTATAAATATCTGCTATAAAGCATTAAAATCGAGTGATATCAACTCCTCTAGACTTAGATCTTTGCTTGTCCTGAAGAAGAAAAAACCAAATCCAGAAAAGAGGTTTGAAAAGGACCACACATGAAATCTCAGAAACTCAGCAACCTTAGGTTCATAAATCAAAAACTAAAAGACACTAATCCTAGACAACCACTGCAAATAGACTGTTTACCGCCACCTAACTAACAACATACTTTCTACTCTAAATCCCAAATCAAACAAACTATTAAATAATTTCAACTAGCTCTCTATATTCAATTAAGTACAAATAGTGCGTTCTTGCCTATGGGGTATCGATCAATTACGCTTAAGTACTTTTTTCTATCAAAGCGCCCATACCAAACAGAGCATCAATCGACTTCTGGTCCTAGCCCTTTTTCCCCCTTTCTTACTTCTTTTTTTTCTTTATGCTCTTTTTTTTCCTTCGCATTTATGCGCTTTTAGGTTTTTTTTAGCAGACGGTTTTTCTGGGATTGACTACGGATTTCTAGATCACGCTTTCA
>OVBE01014129.1:0-12245 GCA_900406425.1 Iberis pinnata | reverse complement strand
TTTCTCTAAAACTTGTTGGAAAAATAAATTCTTTGAAGAACAATGAAGAACAGATAATAAAAGTGACACTTTGATCCAAAAAGATCGGAGTTAGCACCCAAAAAACTTTCCTAATCTTGTATGATGTATTTTGATTGGCTAGATGTTTTACGGCTTCTAAATAACTCTTTGTATAAAAGGTGAATCTGAATAATGAAACAGGGAACGACTTTGAATACATTTTAACATGGTATCAGAGCACGATCATACCTAGAAACCTTCATATTTGTTTTTCTCTCTTCTTTTCCTCTCGGCTTGACTCTTCTACGCAACAATGGCTGCCCTGACTCATAACACAATTTCTCCATATGACCTAACATCTAGTGATAATCCTGGTGTTGTCATCTCACAACCTCTTCTCAGTGGCTCCAATTACGATGAGTGGGCTCTAAATCTCCGAATTGCTCTTAGCTCTCGCAAGAAGTTCAAATTTCTTGATGGTACGATCCCAAAACCAGATGTGGATTCAGCTGAATACAAAGATTGGACGGCCAATAACTACTTACTGGTGGGTTGGATTAAGCAAACGATTGGCTCGAAGTTACGTACATCAATCTCCACTCATGAGAATGCAAAAGATTTATGGGATGTGATTAAGAAAATATTTTCTCTCAAAAGCGGCGCAAGACTCTAGCAACTCCGCAATGCCCTTGCGAATTGTAAATAGAATGGTTCATCAATAGATGAATACTTTGGTCGTCTCACACGGCTATGGGATGGTATAGCTAACTGTATGCCGACTAAACGTTGTTCCTGTGGTTTGTGCACCTGCGGTTTAAACACCTCTCGTGACAGAGAGATAGAAACGCTGAAGATACATGATTTCTTAGCTGGGCTAGATGATGCTGTCCATGGTGTCATTAGATCACAGATATGTGCAATAACTCCTCTTCCAGATTTTGATACTATATATCAAACTATTGCACCGAATGAGACCTTGCAATCCACGATTACAACTGATCTCTCTGTCATAAGTTTTGCTACTCAACTTCAGTCTGCCAATTTTTCACAGCGTCATCAACAATAGTTCAACACCTTTGATAGTAGACAACCTACAACAACTTCTAAATTCACTCCGGTGAACAAAGATCCTGCACGGAAGTGTATAACTTGCGGTCGTGTGGGACACGAAGCCTCTGGATGCTTCAAGATCATTGGGTCTCCAGATTGGTGGGGTGAGAGGCCTAAATCTCGCACCACTCAGGCTAATTCTCAGCCACGTAATCGACCTCTCAATCCTCGAGAAAACATGACGCAGGTGGTCCAGGAAAATTCAGCTTCACTCCCGCATTCTTCTGAGATAATGGACAGTGACAAACAAGGATTGCTCGGCATATTTGATGAGCAATGGCTCCTCATTCAAAAATTTATTAATGGAAGGAATCAAACCGATAAATTAAGTGGTAAGCCTGATGATAATGCTTGGATTATAGACACTAGAGCCACACATCATATGATCGGCCACCGGGATTAACTCACTGATTTGCATTGTGTAGCTCCGGTGTCGATTCTGCTACCTGCAAAGAAAACTGTTGTCTCATCTCTACAAGGCTCGGTTCATTTAACTCCAACTCTTTCAATCCCTAATGTTTATTATATTGAAGGGCTAGATATGAATTTTCTCTCCTTTGGTCAATTTTCACTGATAATTATGTTGTCGGACAAATCATTGACAAACTCATGGTTTTACAGGACCGCACTATGAGGACGCTGATTGGAACGGGTAAAAGAGAGGGAGATGGACTGTATCAGTTTCGCGGAGTTTCTACGGTTAAGGCTAAGCAGAGTTCATTTTTGGACAATGCATTGATTCTTCATCAAAGACTTGGTCATCCTTCTAATCGTGTAACCGGAACAGTTCTAGGAACCTCGATCTCTAGTAGTACTTCTTTATTTTAGCATTGTGATGTTTGCCTTCCTGCAAAACAAACACGGAATTCATTTTCAGAAAGTACCAATAATGCACACAATCTTTTTGATTTGATTCATGTTGATTTGTGGGGACCGTATCGGACTAAGGGTTTTTGTGGCTCTCAATATTTTTTGACGATTGTGGATGATTATTCTCGTGCGGTATGGCTTTATTTATTGGAAAATAAAACGCAAGTGTCTCAATATCTCAAGGAATATTTGGCCATGATTAGAAATCAATTCTCAAAGAACATAAAGACCATACGTACAGACAATGGGAATGAGTTTCTAAGTCTGGGCTTATTTCTTCGTCAGAATGGAATTCAACATGAAACTACGTGTGTCTACACGTTGCAACAAAATGGTCGTGCGGAACGAAAACATAGGCACATCCTAAATGTTGCAAGAACATTTCAGTTCCAAGCACACCTTCCTATTGAATATTGGGGTGAATGTATTCTCAACGCCGGTTACTTGATAAACCGAACACCATCAACGGTTCTTAACGGTAAAACACCCTTTGAAAAGCTATATGATCGAGCTCCTTTGTGCTCACACTTATGTGTTTTTGGGTGTACTGCATATGCTCATAATATTCATCACAAAGGGGACAAGTTTGCATCGAGAAGCCGGCGATGCGTATTCATTGGATATCCCTACGGTAAGAAAGGGTGAAAGTTATATGATTTGGTCAAGGAGACAATATTTGTTTCACGTGATGTGGTGTTTCACGAGAATGATTTCTCATTACCAAATATATCTACAACAAGCTCAACCAATGATACTACAACATCCCCTGTATTTGGTGTCGTCTCACATGAAGAAGACAATCAACCAGTGCTTGCTCCACCAATACCTTTGTCCCACCACCAATAACCGAAGCTTCACCTCATCTAGATCCACCAAATAGTGGTGATCACAACACGTCACCAACTAATCAGAATCTTGCTTCGACGAGTCAAACAAGCATTCTCACCATCCATGAAACAAGACAGCGAGTCCCTAATGTACATCTTAACGATTACGTAATCGACACCGCAACAGTCTCTCCACCTCTCCCTCTTCATTCCACACTGTCCAATATGCGTTCCTCATGTACTCCTTATCCACTTACTCACTATGTTTCCAATGACAGGTTCTCGATGAAACATCGGTGTTACATGATGGCACTTGCTACACACATTGAACCGAAGTCATTTTGAGAAGCAATGAAACATGATGAGTGGCAGATAGCTATGGCTACCGAAATTGAGGCTTTACAGAGGAAAAATACATAGGCTTTAGAGCCATTACCACTGGGAAAAAAGGCTCTTGGTACTAAATGGGTATTTACGATGAAAATTCATTCTAATGGATCGGTTGAACGACATAAGGCTAGACTCGTCGTTCTTGGAAATCATCAAAAAGAAGGTGTAGATTACAAGGAAACATTTTCACCGGTTGCAAAGATGACTACGGTTTGTATGTTTCTTGATTTTGCAGCAAAGATGAGCCATGAAATACACTAAATGGATGTTCACAATGCTTTCTTTCACGACGATTTGAGCGATGAAGTCTATATTTGGGTACCACAAGGTTTCTCTTCTCCAAATGATACTTGCGTATGTCGTCTTCATAAGTCTTTATATGGTCTTAAACAAGCTCCAAGATGCTGGTTCTCCAAACTAGTTGATGCGCTAATCAAATACGGGTTTCGACAAACACGTTCGGACTACTCCTTGTTTATCCTTACGGATACAGCCTTTACACTAAAAATTCTTGTCTATGTTGACGATCTCATCATCTCCGGAGACTCACCAACACAGATTCAAGTTTTTAAAGACTACTTAGCTTCTTGTTTCTATTTGAAAGATCTTGGAACGTTGAAATAGTTTCTTGGGATAGAGGTGGCTCGAAGCAGCGATGGTATATACTTGACTCAACAAAAATATGCTAAAGAAATTTTTGATGATGCTGGTCTTCTTGGTTCACGCCCCGCTTGTTCTCTTATCGAACAAAATCACCGTCTCTCGATGTCTTCAGCTCCTCCAATCTCGGATCCGCTTCCTTATCGGAGGCTGGTTGGGTGGCTGATCTATTTACTTGCAACAAGACCAAATTTAACATATATGGTTCATATCCTCTCTCAATTTATGCAAGCCCCAACCAAAGATCAATGGAATGCAGCCGTAAGAGTTGTCCGATACATCAAGGGAAATCTCGGATAGGGAATACTCTTACGAGCTAACTCTTCTCTTCATCTTACAGGTTGGTACGATTTGGCCTGGGCAGCGTGTCTGGTGACACGTCGTTCTTTAACAGGCTGGTTTGTGGAGCTCGGCGAATCACCAATCTTATGGGAAAAAACAACGCACCATTTCTTGTTTGTCCGCCGAGGCTGAATATAGAGCGATGAACGCGGTGACCAAAGAACTTAAATGGGTAAAGTAGCTTCTTCTAGACCTTGGCTATGCTCACAGTGAACCGATGTCTATCAAGTCCGACAATAAATCAACAATTCATATAAGTGCAAATCCAGTATTCCATGAACAAACGAAGTACATTGAGGTTGATTGTCACTTTGTTATAGATAAAATACTTAAAGGCGTAGTTCAGACTCAACATGTCTCCACCAGGGATGAACTCGCGGATATACTCACCAAAGCTCTTAAACGTTTGGATTTCGAAAAGTTTCAGTTCAAGTTGGGCATTCGAAACTTACATGCTCCAACTTGAGGGGGAGTATTGGGATAATTAGAAACTTTCCTAATCTTGTATGATGTATTTTGATTGACTAGATGTTTTAGGGCTTCTAAATAACTCTTTGTATAAAAGATGAATCTGAACAATGAAACAGGGAACGACTTTGAATACATTTTAACACAACGGTTTTGTGGGATTATAATAAGATTTGCATAGCCATCTCTCTAATGACTGAACGAGAAAGAGGAAAAAACCTCATTCTACACAAACTACTAAAATAAACTTTTTTATAGTAAAAGATAATATCAGTAATAAAATGAAAACTGGAATACAGAGATATCCAAAAGTGTTTCCTTGTCGAAAAAATAAATAAAAAACAGCGGAAACAACACATTTTTAAAACATTGGTTTTATGGATCTTGCAACAGAATTAGTAGATCCACATCTCCATCAGTCTTGTAAATTTCCGTCTTGTACGCCTTGCATTGATGATGTTCCGCACTTCCTTTCCAATTACTTGAAAATGGTTTCACCATCGATGAAGTGGTTGTTGTGAACTACATTATTCCTTTGTCGCCATATGCAGTATATAGTTGTGTGAATGACGATTTTCCTCAGCGTTGTTGGGGCTATGTGTGAGTGATGCATCGACCAAGTGAGGAGCAAAGACCACGAGTGAAAGCATGAGCCCGGGTAACGTAGTCTTGATAAGAATCTGGTCCATACCTGCAAAACAAAAAAACAGTGGAGAAAAAGATGGTCTCTAGTCTCGGGGTAAGTAGCACATAGAGGACATAACGAGTCAAAGATCACTCATGATGATGCCAATTTTGACTTTGTGGGAAGTCAATCATGAAACGTTGTCCATAGATGAAAAGCTTGCCCCGGGATGTCCCTTAAACCAAACAAGTTGAAACCAATTAACCTGTAAAGCTCTGTTTCGTATGACATCCCAAGTTTTGGCTGAGGAGAATGTATTGGAGTCATTCTCATTGATACACCAAATACCAACATCTTCTATGACTGACGTTGTTGGAGAGGGTAGTGAACGAAGAAAAGAGAGCAACACCCGTCTTGGTTTTGTGCAGGGCCTCAGTCTATTCCACTCTTGATTTGAGAAAGCCTTACTTACAGTGGCTATCGTATTGACACGAAAATAAGTTGGTCCCTGGGATCCTATATAATCAATTAATGGACCAAAGGGTGTCCAATTATCAAACCGGAAACTGGTTTTGAGACCATTTCCTATCTCTCTTTTCATTAATGTTTTAGCCAAGGTCCTTAGTTCTAGAATTGACTTCCAAGCCCATGAGTGATTTGATGATGGTTCAAAGCTCCAGAAACTGTTGTCTTTTATGTGGTATTGCTTCTACCACGCTCCACATAATGACCCCCAATGTGCTAAAGAGAAGCCAGCAAAGTCTTAGTCGTATGCTGATGTTAAGGCATAAGAAATTCTTGATCCCTAAGCCACCCTCTCTTTTGGGTAAAGTAACATCCGCCCATGAGACTCTTGATGGAGATTTGTTTGTTATTTGGCCAGACCAGAGAAATCAGGAAAAAAGGCTCTCAATTTTCTTTATGCATCTAGTTGGTATGAGAAAAACGGAAGCCCATAAGTTCATAATTCCAACTATTACTAAGGAGATGAGTCTGAGCCGACCAGCAAAGGAGAGCGATTTTACAGCCCAGAACGATAATTTACTCGTTATTCTCTCCATTACAGGCCCATATTCTCGTATTTTTAGTTTCCTATGAAGGAGTGGCAGCCCCAAATATCTGATTGGTAGTGAGCCAAGGTTGAATCCAAAGCGTTGGAGCTCTATGGAGTCAGCTTGACTTACACCAACTTGAAATAACTTGGTTTTATGAACATTCAGGTGCAGTCCCGACCATTTAGCAAAGAGCTTTTCCCATCGAAAAAATCATAAGATCATCATCAAACATTAAGTTTGAAAGTCCAATGGATTGAGGTTTTTGGGTGATGTCCTATCCTTCATGCAGAGTAATGCGATTTTAACAGATTAGAGAAAACTTGCTTTATCAATATGAACAAATACGGTGACATTGCATCTCCTTGCCGAAGACCCCTTGAGCTTTTGAAATAACCATCAGCTTGCCCGTTGATTAATATTGAGAAAGAAGCAGATGAGATACACCAAGAAACCCAAGAGATAATTCTTTCTGGTATACCAATTGATCTCGTAGTGCCAATCAAGAAATACCATATGACGATGTCAAATGCTTTTTTAAGTCTACATTGAGCATGACTCTTGATGAGATACTTTTGTGATTATATTGGTGAACCAGTTCTGTGGCAAGGAGAATGTTTTCTACAATCAAGCGGCCTGGTAGGAAAGCTGTTTGGCTATGACAAATGATTTGTTGAAGAAAAGTCTTTAGACGCAAAGCCAACAGTTTTGAGATGACTTTATAAACCGTATTTAGGCAGGATATTGGCCTAAAGTCCATAATAGATGTTGTGCTGCTAACTTTTGGAATGAGAGAAAGGTGAGTGTTATTCCATTGCTTGAGGAGGCTGCCGATTGTGAAGAATTCCAGAACTACATCAGTAACTTCTTCACCAACTATATCCCACATACCAGTTAAAAACTCAGTGGGAAAACCATCCGGGCCACACGCTTTATTCTTGGGGAGACCGACGAAGGTGTGTTTGACATCAGAGCATGTAAAGTCGGCTGCCAGGAGGTTTTGGGAGGTCTGTGAGCACTGAAAATCCATTAGGTTTGATAGATCTTCTATCTGAAACTACGAGATTTCAACTGGGCCTCCCAGGAGATTTGAGAAGTAATCAACTACGTGCTTTTGTAGTGCTCCTTGAGATTCTAGTCCGTGACCAAGATCATCGACTAGGTAATGAATATGGTTTGTTGCTTGCCTTGCAGAGACCATATTGTGAAAGTACCTTGAACCTGTATCACTTTTTCTTAGCCATGTAATACGAGATTTCTGGCGGAGAAAAGCTGTTTCAGCTTTATCTAAAGGGACAATTGTCTTGCAGCTTCAACTTTTTTTAAAGCTACGAAAGTGGATGGGGTTTCAAAGAGGATTCGTTGCCAATATTCCAATTTAGTCTTCGCTTTCTCAACCCTCTTTTGAATATCTGAATAGTTTTTTCTGCTAAATTTCTAAATTGGTTTCTTCAAGGCTGCAAGTTTCGTTGATAACCTAAACATGGCTGATTATGTGGCAAGTGAGCTGAACCAGACTTTCATGAGCATTGCTTTGAAGTCGGGGTTTTGAAAAAGGTAGTTGAAGAACCTGAAAGCTTTCTTGCTACGAGGGATGTTTTGTGCCAAGCAGATTCTCGAAGAAGCATGATCTGAAAATTCTGGCTCTCCAAAGAATCCAACAGAGAGAGGGAAGACTTCAGACCAAGCATGATTTACTAGGACTCTATCTATCTTTTTTTTTTTGCAATTGGGTCGAGAGTCCTTTTGTTCCACTATGTGTAGGTACAATCTCTGTAGGGTAGATCGTAAAGTGAAGCTGTTAAGAGGCAAGTTCTAAAATCTGCCATATTTTTGTATGCCATTGCCTCATATGTTACTAAATGATCAATGGGGTTGAGAGCCTGGTTGAAGTCACCGAGCACTGTCCAAGGTCTGTTTGAGGTGTCAAGGGAGGAGCTAAGAGCTGAGATTTCAGACCATAAGTCTCTTCTGACAACTATTTCGTTAGATGCATATACTGCTGATACCACAAAAGAAGTAGGGGATGACGACAAAAGGACTAAACATGAGATCATTTTCAACGATTTCCTGAGAATAGTAACCTGTACAGATGGGTGCCAAACAACCCAAATTTTACCTTAAGGAGAAAAATCATAGTTATCCGTAAAACTCCAGCCTGGGAGAGTATTATTCAGGAGATGCTGCTGATTTTATTTTGAAACATGAGTTTCTATTATACTACCAAAAAGAGGCATAGTTTTCTTTGCCCAAGTTTTAAGACTTTCTATGATCGCTCTTATTAAAACCGTGCACATTCGAGCAAAAAAGGTCTATATACATTAAGACAGGAGGTTAAGGTTCGATGCTTTTGCCTCGGCTGCATCGCAGCTCGCGTTGTTCCCTTTTAGATAGTACCTTAGAGAATGGTATATCCTTTTCATCAGGTAAAGCTGGCTGAGAAGAGTTAGGAGAGGTCTCTTGGGGGGGTAGAGTATTCCAGGCTGTCCTAATGTGCAGTTATCCCAAGATCCAAAACCAATGTACCCAGAGTTGACTTCAACAAGTGCTGGTTAGTTTGCATTAGTGTACTATCATTGCTGGTATTTGGTGGAGGGGTGTGTATGGCATCATATTCTCCAGATTCCCTAGAGTCATTTGATAGTTCAATGAGACTATTAGCATGTGGGGCTTTAACCTCGATTTGATGCTTATCCGTGATTTGATCATTGTGAATGAGGTCAAAGGCTGTGGGCTGTCTTGTGTATCAATGATGCTAGGGTCTTTGAAGATAGGGCCAGAGGCTTTGCTTTGATCAGACTGAACATCAGGGACTGGTTTAGTATTAGATGAAACCCTTTTTACTCTATTATTTAACTGATTTTCAGCGGACGAGGTGTTGGTTCATATTACTAAAACCTTCTTTTTCTTGGATCTAGGACACGAGGAGGTAGAGTGAGCTGTCGACTTACATCCCACACAGGTAACTGGGGCCAGGGTACACCGTTTTTAAACTATGACCAATTTCTTTACAGAAATTGCAAACTGGTGGCATCCAAGGACTAGAAACTAAGACTATTTGAATGTCTCCACACTCGAATTGAACATTCACAGCTTCAGGGAGTGGCTTGCGAGGGTCAATTAGGTTGAAAACCTTTGCAACATCAAGGTTGGTTTTGGATGCAGTTGAAGGATGCATGAATTTGGGCTCACCCACAAGGCTTGCTATTCGTTCCAGACCATCATCATTGAAAAACTAGAGAGGCACGTTACGAAATTCCAACCATATAGGGGCTGTGGATAGTTCTGGTTTAGCTGGTTTCAATCCTGGTTCCCATTGCGCAACAAACATTGAATGCCCCTCTATTTTCCACAAACGCTGATTTACCACTCTTGCTCTTGTTGAAGGATTTGGAATCTTGAAAAGGAAGGAGTTACCTTCCATTTTGGAGACCACAATGTCTCTTTGAGATCTACTCCAAATTACATTGACAATGGAGTGAATTGTGTTTTGAGCTGGTGGATCGGAGTAGAATTGACCCAAGATGAAACTATCCCACGAGTGCTTGTGCTTTTCGATAATGGAGTTGGGGATTTGAACATAGGCCTCACCCGATGATAGAGTGAAGGTTGTACCAGTTTTTTCTAATTTTTTGGTACTGCCTTTAGCCAAATCGCACCACAAGGCTGCAGAAGAGATGTCAGCTACCTTATCCTTGCTGTGAGATGCGCTGGCGCCTGAGTAAAGAGGGTTTCTGGAATTGGATTCCTTTGGAGTTTTAACGTTGTTTCCCTGGGGGTTTTGCTGTGACTGAGCAGAGGGATTAGCTTCTGGAAAATCAGGGAGGAAGACCTTTTTGAAAAGAGATTTGGGATGGGTCGCCTTCGGCAAGCCAGAGTTAGTGTGAGATGAGGTAAGAGAAGAATCAGCCTGAGATGATATCATCTTCTGTGAGAGCGAGGATATCGGATCTGGTGCTGTGGGAGGCTTCTTCTTCACCATGAAGACGTGCTGACCTTGAAGAGAGGAGGAAGGTTGTCTCCGGCCCCGCAAAGAACGACGGAAGAAAGAGAACGAGGGAGATAGGGTAGCCGAGAACCTTACCTAAGATCGCCAATGGAGGATGTCTTTTTAACCTTGTGGTGTTGATAAAGTTTTTTCGTCCTAATAAAATAAACTTTTACTTCTTGCATAGTTATATTGATATATAATTTAGAACGAAACTTTCTCTCACTTCTCTCTCTCCTAAAACTTCAATGTTCTGATCGATTCTACTTTTCCACCGTGTTTTTTTGGTCACCGGTGACCGGCATAAGACCGGCACTGAGCCTTTTCTTTTTCTTTTTCATTTTCTTGTTTCATCATTTTGGTGTAGTCTTCTTCGTGTTTCGTTTCTTCTTTTCTTTTCTCCCATCAACTGTTCGTCGGATGTTTCTTGCTATGTTGCATGCGGCGTGGTTTCTGGTGGAGATCTGGTGGCTTCAGGCGGTCCTTGGACGGTTGATATGTTCTTGGCTAGTTTGCATGGCCCGGATCTATGAGCTAAAAGGATGGATCTGGTTGGTGAGAGGACAAAGGTTCTCTTAGTTACTACAGGTTGGCGATTGCCGATCTGGTTTGATCCATCTTTATGGTTCAGTCGGAGGTTGGTCGGCGGTTCATTCGGCGATCAAGCAGTGGTGGACGATGAAGATGGATGAGAGCTTCAGGAAAAGGGTACTTACAGTTGGGCTTGGAAATGGGTCGGCCCATTTCTTTTTTCTTTTTTTTTTCAAGCCCATTAGTCTAGGTTTAGTATGTTTTAAGTATGCTTATCTTAATGTTTGTAATTACTGTAGTTTTCTTTTAATAATTGTAGTCGATGTATTAGTTACGTTAGATCATAGGGGTAAAATTCCATGGTATGTGCATCTAGCACAAATTTCCCGATTTGGCTATGACCGATTAAAAGGGATGGAAGTTATAATTATCTTAGGCATAGAATTCGTGTTAGAAATCCCGATGATGATGAGATTATGTAAACTCGGTAAAGGAGTGTTGTTTATCCTTTTTGGATCAGTTATCTGGTTATGGATTAGTTTTTTCCCCGTGTGGGATCGCATGTACCTGATGTGGATTTTATTTTTGTAATCTAATATAACTAGTTGTTGATAAAAAAAATATATCGATATATATATATATATATATATATATATATGTATATATATATATTAGTATATTACATTACATGTTAGAAGCTGTAAAATTTGTTTGATCATCAGTTCGAAAAATAGGTCTTACACAAAAAAAGTTGAAATGGTCAATTTTAATATGAGTACATAAAAGCATACGTTCCTTTCGCGAGTCAGATTTATGAGTATTTATATATGACTTTCTTTATTTGGATGGTCCAAAGATATAGGGTTTATAAAAATCAAAAGAAGAACCAGTGAGAATTTGTCTGGATTTATGGACCACTCAATAAATTTACAAATCGATACTTAGCAAATTTTTATTGTTGTTGATGGTACTATACTTACTTTTTAGAACCAGAATTGGGAATTTATATATCTTTATAATTTCTAAATATTGCTTAGTTTTGAAGAAACGATACCAAAGTAGTAAATTTATATCTACATGAGATCTGTACGGAATGACACTTATATAATTATATATAAATACTTTGGTTATTTTTCTTCATCTACAAAGCTGATTGATTCCACAAATAAAATACAAATCTGCACTGAAACTTTCTCCTCTCTCTTTAAATATATAAATAACTTTCATCTTAATATATAGGATTAATTAGTCTAGAGCACACCAACATGATATATCATCACGGTCCAAAACAACAAATCTACAAATTTAGTTTGGCATTATATTGGTTCTGTTAAAGAAAATGTGATGATCCATCACCATATTTGGCACTAATCTAGTTTCTT
>OVBE01014128.1:0-12246 GCA_900406425.1 Iberis pinnata | reverse complement strand
CGCCGTTGCCGGGGACAAATTGATAACCATTCTCACACAAAAATTCCTACTATCAATCTGCTAGATTCGAAGATCCAAACCATCCATCCCAAAGATGCATCTTTTTCACCAGCTATCATTGCAAATTAGGAGAAGACTCCTTCATCAAAATTGTAGCCCTTTGAGTCATCTTTCCAAAAAGATATCGCATGCCATCATAGCTTCAAAGGTGAGAGAGTTATGGACCTTGCACTGAAGATGTATGTAGAAGTATTTGGAACAGAAGCTCATACCGGTTTAGTGTACCGATTTATGCAAACCGGTCTTCAAAAATGTAATTTCCAGGGACCAAAAACGGTTTGTTGGTACCAAGAAAAAAGTCGACATTTTTCACTCATTTTCAAGTCTAAACCCATTTTCTATTGGGTTAACCCAATTGGTTTGGTTAACTCAATACAATTTTTAGGATACTATATAAGGTCTTTAAACCTAATTTTTAGAGATAACTTCTCTTAGTCTCTAATCTTTTTCCTTTTCAGAACATTTGTAAATATTTTGGATATTTGTTTATTTTTAATTTGAATATTCACTTTGATTGCTTTTATCTTTATCAAAAATTCTTTTAATCATGATTCATTACACTTCTAACCTTGGATTTTGTGTTTTCTCAGTGATTAGTGAGTAGTCTTTTATGAGTAAATAGGTTAGGTATATTGGGATGATTAGGTGTTGAAATATGATGCTTTGGGCTTAGTTTACTTAAATCTTCATTCATATAATATTCTTATTGCTAGATTTGACTTGATCATTCATCTCTAGATGATAGGTAGTTTCATGCCCGGAAGGTGTTTGTGAAAATGCCCGAATGAGTTATTTGAGTGCTAAATGAGGCCTAGCCAAGGAATTGTGTTAGTTAGTTTAGTGGTTGAATGAATTAGACCTTAATGCTTGCTTTTTGTGTAATTAGCCAAGGGATTGTGGTAGTTGCATGATTATGAAAGAGATTATTACCATGAGAGTGGATTAATCTAAATCAGGGAATCTTAGACCTAGGATATCATTGAATGATTGTATTAAGCATCATAGAACTTCACTTGATCATCATAAGATGGTCAGAAATTACAAAGTCAAAACGTGATGGAGACATTGGGTTTAGGGAGCTTTCAAATTTCAATATGGCTTTATTATCAAAACAAGGGTGTCGTTTATTAACAAAACCTTCTTCCTTACTTTTCCAGGTTTATAAAGCTAAATACAACCTCAATGAAGACATTATACAATCGAATATTTGCTTTAGACCAAGTCGTGCTTGTAGGGGAATCCACTTTGCTTTTTCAATCATCAAAAACACTCATTTGGAGTGTTGGAAATGGACAAATGATTAAAGTGTTTAGTGATAATTGGTTACCAACCAAACCACCTCGACCACCAACATGTATTCTTCAACATTTTTACCCCTCTTTAATAGTTAGCGACTTCCTAATACCACATAGCAGAAATTGGAACATGCAGAAGTTGCATACATATATAGATCCCGCAGACATTCCCCTTATCCTTCAAATTTACCCATCCTTAACATCTGCCTCAGATACAGTACAATGGTTCTTTTCAACCTCTGGTGAATACACTTTCCGATCGGGATATCACATGGCCAAAGAAGTTTACCATACACCAGGCACCTCACCAACTCATCCCATATACTCCACTATCTGAAAAAATCTATGCCCCCAAAGCTTTACCCTTTTTGGTGGAAATCCTCTCATAATGCATTAGCAGTGAATTCTAATCTAGTAAGAAGAGGCATCTGCATGGATCATATTTGCCAATTATGTGGAGAATCATCTAAAACCATAAATCATCTACTATTTACATGCCGATTTTCTATGGAAATATGGTCATTCTCATCTATACAAATTACCCCTATGCAGCAATATTTTTCGGCCCAAATTTCTTTTCGTGATGATGATATACATCATAACATTGTAATGGTTTTCAACGATCCAACTTTAACAACATTGAATGGCAATTCACTGACTCATTTTCTTGGGTGGCGTATATGAAAAATGCGTAACACGTTGACTTTTGAAGATAGGCGTCTCCCAATTTCCTGAGTGCTGACAAAAGCTTATCAAGACCTCAAGCTCTAGAAAACTAGCCAATTAAACAAACCACATTTTAAGCCTAATTCACATCCTCAAACTTCCTTAAATCATTTTCCTCTTTCCCCCAATGAAAAATAAGGGAAACTAATACTACCTTTAACCCAAGTTATATTTGTTTTGTAGATGTTTCATGGTACAAAGACTATTCGAGTGCAGACAATGCTTGGATACTAACAACAAAAGATGGCCGAGCTTTATTTAGAGGTTTTTCTACTTTTGACAAGCCATTTTTACCCCTTGGAGATGAAGTATATGATCTAAGGAAAACAGTATGCGATCTCAACCGCATTTGATACCAAAATGTGCAATTTTATAGCAACAACAAAATGCTTTTGACATGCTCCTCAAGCAATTACAATCGGATTTATGTCCCTCTCAGTAGTGCATTCAAATTTTATCTTGATGATATTGCTCTCCTAATCAGGTCTTCCTCTAATTATAAGTTTTTAAAACTTTCTCGACAATTTCATGTTAATCTTTTATCAAAGTGGGCAATGATCTTTTTTTTGTCAAGCTACTATCCAATGGTTGTTATCTTATTAACCAACGTTGTACTCTTTATGGTTTTATTGTATAACTCTTTTGACGGCAAAAATAGATGATCAAATAAGTAAAAAAATAATTTAACAAAAAGTAATAATATAAGAGAAATCACAAATCCGAAAGGGAAATACAACTAGATAACATGATTTACAAATAAAATTAATTATCCAACACCTACTACCTACTCAATCATCCTCTCTTTCCAAAAATATACATATACCCATATTTACCCTTATCATTTTTCTTTAATGAAAATACTTTTATTCTCTTTTTCTTAGTTTCACCAATTTCTTTTTTTTGTTGTTGCTAATATTATATTTTTTTTTGTGGCTAATTTTCTTTTTATATTACTTATTTTTTGTTTATATTTTGGGGCTTTGGGTTTATATTTGGGAGGGGGGGTTGGATTTATATTTTGGGGTTTTGGGTTTATATTTTGGGGTTTTGAGTTTGTATTTTGGGATTGTAGGTTTATATTATGATATTTTGGAATATATTTTGGGGGCTTGAGTTTATATTTTGGGGTTTTGGGTTTATACTTTGGGGTTTTGGGTTTATATATTGAGATTTAGGGTTTCTATTTTTGGAATTTGGATTTATATTTTAGGATATTGGGTTTATATTTTGGAGTCTTATGTTTATATTTTGGCATTTCAGATTTATATTGAGGGGTTTTGGGTTTATATTTAGGGGTTTTGAGATTATATTTTGGTGTTTAGCCAATATTTTATACAAATGTGATGATACATAATGTTGATATAAGTAGTCCGACTATTTCAATGTTTAAATTTCCCAAAAACGCAAATTTACTGTTCACAATTTAAAAAATATAAGTCCGGTTTAGATGATTTTAATCTTGTTAGATTTATAAAAAATTATGTGGTTTTTAGACAAAATCTTCTGATTTTATAATTTGAATATATATGATATATTTGGAAAAAGAGTTTGAGGTGGAACTTAAAAAATGAGCAAAGAGAGAGAAATGTCAAAGACACATGTTCAGAATGTTAGAAAAAGATAGAAATGAGATAATAATCGAGTGTAATGTTTAGAAAACAAATAATAAGGGAGAGTTTCATCTGTAAGAAAAAACGCGTTTTCTCTCTTCTCTTTCATCGAAGCAAACACTAGTTCTACTCCAGCCTGGCGTCGGTGCCGGTTACTTCCGGTTGCCGCCTCCCCTCCGTCTTCTTCTTTTATTTTCTTCTAGGTCCGTTTGTGGTGGTTTTTGGTGTTCTGTTGCTTCTCATGGCCGGGTCGTTTCTTTGCAGAGGCTCTGTGATGGATGTCGTCGTTTCCTGTGACGGGTGTCCTTTCAGGTTTTGGTCCGTCGGTTCGCAGAGGTCTCGGTGGTGGCTACATCCGGTAAGGTGGTGGGTGGTGACAGACGTGATTCGCTTCTTGGTTAGGATGCTCTCGCCGTTAGCTCTATTTGACTTCAGATCTGTGTGGTCGAGCTCTTCTCGGGTAGGGCTTGCTTCGGCTCTCAGCAAGTAAGATCGGCGATTCTCGTCTTCTTCATCGTTTGGGGTCTCGGTTTGTCTTTCCCTAAGGAGGTAGCTACTCGTCTCTCTATGGTTCACTTCATCCGGGGAGTTAAGGTCTGAAGTTTAGAGTCTTGGGTCTTATGCGAAGTGTGATTTTCGTTTGGTATTGCTAGTCGTGTCTCTGTTTCTGCTAGTTTTTTGTTGTCATATTGGTTTTAAGCTATTTAGCCTTTCCTTCAGCTGCCAGTCCGGCCTCTTTGAGTTTGGTCTTCTCGGGTTAGTGCCTGCCTCGCTCTTTGCTTCTACATTTTAGACCAGGTTGGGGTCTAGTTTTTGACCGAACTACTCTCAAAGCGTTTAAGTCAGTCTTGACTTCGCCATCTCCGGAAGATCAACGGACGTCGTGTTGCATTGGTGTCATCTTGCCGGTCTCAGCATCCGTGGATTTCTTTTTGAGGTAGCTCTCGATACATTATAAGAGGAGGTTTCAAGTGTTCGGTTGTACCATCGCTTTTGCGAGCTTGCTTCTGGCTCTGCTTCCTGGTTCGTTCTTTGGTTTCGTCCGTCTTTCATCTTTCGATTTCATCCCTAGTATAGGTTGAGAGTTCTTTAGTCAAGAAGCTCTAATGTTTATAATCTTGTGTTGTTTGTCTGCCTCGTTTGGCTTTATGTCTTCGGAGATTTACATATTTTCTAGCCGTCTTTTGGGATGTATGTTTTATGTTTAAACCTTAAATTTTTTTTTTCTGTATAATCGGCTATAATGTAATCTTTTAGATTAAAAAAAACAAATAATATGGTCAATTTGATACTTTTCTAATATTGACCTATAATTTGATTATCCATGCAATTAGCCCAAACCTAAACAATAATTGCAAATGGCCAAAATATTGTATGGTGTATATTTGTATACTGTCCTTTACATTTTTATTTTATTTTATAAAACTGTCCTTTACATTTTGATGTTCAATATATAATTTTTAGTTCCAAAATCTTGATGTACCAATGATAAAAAATAAAAAATGTGAAATAACAATTAATATTGTATGTCCACTCGTACTTGAAGTTAGAGAAAATGTGGTGGTTATTATTTTTATTTTTTTCACTATGTGATGGTTATTAAGTGTTGAATATTGGTGATATTCTTGTTACCATTGTCTCGAGTGGCTGATGCAAAATATAGGTAGTGGAGTCACTTGACCCCTACTAAAAGTTTTATTAGTCATTTTTAATATAAATTTTATTAGTTCTAGTGATTTATTTAGTTGAAATTAGGAGTTGATCTTAATAAATATATGGAAAATTTTCAAATGACTTCACTAATTTATAATATACTTTTTACCTATCATAATAACTCCAAAATATTTTTTGAATTTGCGACGTGCGATATATTTATCTTGGATCAATATAATTGTACCGGTCATAACACTTATATATATTGGTGTTTAATTTGGTGGAAAAAAGAAGCTAATGTATAACAATTAGATAGAACACATGTAAATGTACTGATAAAAAACAATGATATCTTCTTCTTTTTTTAGTTTTAACCTGTTTAAAAAAACAATGATATCTTGATAATATTATGTCTCAATGAGTACTTAAGGTCAGACCATTTCAAATTAGCAAACATAAAATAATTCAAGCAAAACCGTTATAAGACAAGACAAATTTAGGCAAAGTAGTCCAACATTAACAACCAAATCCTATTTTAATTTCTTTCTGTTTCGTTTCATTTGTTATTAGTTGGTCGTTCTCACGTTTGGCTAACAAACCAAATCCACAAACTTCTTTAATCACATATGGCTCAAGCCTTGGCTCCACCACCACTGATGGTTACAACCGTCGTCCCAGAGCCCCCTCCACCACCACAACCAAACCCAAAGCCGTATCCTCTACGATACATGACGGATCTTCTTGGCCGGATTGGTATCAAAGACACCGACAAAGACGGCAACATTAGCCCTCAAAGTCCGAGGAGTCCACGAAACTCCATTCTTATGGGGAAGTACGAACTAGGCAAGATTCTCGGCCACGGAACCTTCGCTAAAGTCTACTTAGCTCAAAACATTCAATCTGGGGAAAAAGTCGCTATTAAAGTCATCGACAAGGAGAAGATTATGAAGAGCGGTTTGGTTGCTCATATTAAACGGGAAATCTCCATACTCCGCCGCGTCCGTCACCCTTACATCGTCCATCTATTCGAAGTTATGGCCACCAAGACGAAGATTTACTTCGTGATGGAGTACGTTCGAGGCGGAGAGTTATTCAACACGGTTGCTAAAGGACGTTTACCGGAAGAAACCGCCAGGAAATATTTCCAGCAGCTAATCTCCTCCGTCTCGTTCTGTCACGGACGCGGCGTTTACCATCGTGACCTTAAACCGGAGAATCTTCTGTTAGACGATAAAGGGAACCTAAAAGTCTCTGACTTTGGTCTTAGCGCGGTGGCAGAGCAACTTCGTCAAGACGGGCTCTGCCACACGTTTTGTGGAACTCCGGCTTATCTAGCACCGGAGGTTTTGACTCGGAAAGGGTACGATGCAGCGAAGGCTGATGTTTGGTCTTGTGGAGTGATCTTATTCGTGTTGATGGCTGGTCACATTCCGTTCTACGACAAGAACATAATGGCTATGTACAAGAAGATTTACAAAGGAGAGTTTCGATGTCCTCGTTGGTTTTCATCTGATCTTGTTCGGTTATTGACTCGTCTTCTTGATACCAATCCTGATACTCGGATTACAATACCTGAGATCATGAAGAATAGATGGTTCAAGAAAGAATTCAAACATGTCAAATTCTACATCGAAGATGATAAGTTATGTAGAGAAGATGATGAGGAAGAGGAAGAGTCATGTTCATCATCAGGTCGATCTTCAACGGTTTCAGAGAGTGATGCAGAGTTTAATGTAAAGAGGATTGGGTCAATGCCAAGACCAGTGAGCTTAAATGCTTTTGACATTATATCATTCTCATCAGGGTTTGATCTGTCTGGTTTGTTTGAAGAAGGAGGAGAAGGGACAAGGTTTTTGTCAGGTGCTCCAGTTTCTAAGATCATATCGAAACTGGAGGAGATTGCAAAAGTAGTGAGCTTTACGGTAAGGAAGAAGGAATGGAGTTTGAGATTAGAAGGAAGTAGAGAAGGAGTAAAAGGACCATTGACAATTGGAGCTGAGATATTTGAGCTGACATCATCTTTAGTGGTGGTTGAGGTGAAGAAGAAAGGAGGAAGTAGAGAAGAGTATGAAGAGTTTTGCAACAATGAACTCAAACCAGGCTTGGAAGAACTAAAGCAAGAAAGAGCAGAAGAAAAAGAAGAAGTTGTAGTAGAAGAAACAATGTACATGCCTGAATAGTAAAGCTGAGAATACTATTGTTTTATGTTTTATGTTGGAATTTTATCACTAAGAGATTAAGGAGATATTCGATCTCTGTAATCTAAGTACCTCCTTAATCTCCTAGTGTGTGTGTGTGTTTGAGTGTGTGAGTGATAGGAAGATGAGAGAAGAAAAAGATGCAAAAGAGGAGTGAGATGAGTAATTAGTGGTTTTTGCTGGTTATTGTAGTACCAGTTTTCTTTGATTGCTCATATAATCTGTATATATTAAGAGACAAGCTTAATGTAATTTCTTTCCTGGCCTTCACTTATTTAACAGTTTTGTTCTCCTCCTATGCTTTGGATTTTATAAATATACATGTAAAGTTTTGTAGTAACTTTTGTTTGACATTTATCCATCAGATGCAAGAAAGAAAATAAAAAAGAGAGGTTAATAATCTTTTGTTAATCAAAAGAAAACTCACAATGTCTTTCTATGTAAGACTTGTTATGCTTTACTGCTAATCAAACTTAAACGTTTATGTATAAACATGATGAGGTCACATCTCAAGAAGCTTCAAGATCTTTTTTATTGATGAGATGTATGAGCAACCAGTTCCTGCAAAAGAATTAAGTAACCAGTTACTGCTAATCAAGCTCTTATTATACTTATTCTATGAGATGCTTACTTCAGAGTAACGGATATGATCTCTGTGCATGTATGAAGTCTTAACAATAGTTTCCCACTTAGTAACATTCTTGGAGTTTTCACAAAGATCCTGCTTTTGAGGATATCTACGTGAAGAGATCTGAGAGGTTACTGAAGGCAGATTATGCAAAAGCCAAGATTCAGAAGGCTTTTTAGGAGACGGTGGTGCAAGAAGAGACCTATGAGGACCATTATTGATCTTTACTAACTCATCACCATTCACCATACTAATATTTTCAGAAGATTCAAGCGGTTTTGTTAATGGCTTGTCTGCTTCCACATATACTGTCTTCTCCAAGAGAGAGCTAGATGAACCGTTTCTAATATGTTTGTTCAATCTATTAGCTCTGAGGTTCTCTGTTTCCTTACGTGTGTCAGGGTGAAATGGAGAACTGTTACTTGTACTGCGAAATGGTGACATACAGCGAGAGTTTCTGTAAGGAGATGAAGATCTACTTGCAACAGTCAGGTTTGACTCAGGGTGTACTGGCGATTTAATATTACCACTTAACTTGTGCTTTGAAACCGAATCAAGAGCCAACTGAAAATTATACAAAAGATAACTGTCAGTGAATGTCTAATATTAGTACAAGGAAAAGAGTTAAAAGATGGAACCTTTTTGACAGATTGTAATCGAGATTTGAGTTGAGCAACCTTGCTTAATTTCACTTGATCATAGCTTGGTGATGTAATTGGAGAGTGTTTAAAACCAGGTACTGTGTTGAGCATGCTTAGAGAGTCTTTAAAGCATAATTGTGGCAACATCCCACAACCTCTCTTTGAAAGATAAGCGTACTCATCATCTACTTCATCTTCCACAGGGCTTTCTTCATCATCATCATCATCATCATCTATGTCTTGGTTGTTATAATACCTATTAGGAGTAGTCTGTCGTTTCTCTTCAGGTACTAAACTTCGTATCTGTATGGTTGGTTCAGACATAAAAGTGGATGGTTTTCGATGTGAAGCATAATGAGACTGCTCCACAGTCATGGCTTTAGCAGCTGGTAAAAAACGATTCAACATGAACTCCCTAGATTGACGATCTTCAGATAGAGTAACAACACCACCATATCCACTCACACCACTTATGCTATTGTTTATAGAAAACGAGTCTTTTGGAGAAAGTGTATCACGTGCATCAGAAAACACATCATCATCATCATCATCTGATTCTTCAACCTCTTTACTCTGCAATACTGTCATGTTCCCATCAATAGCTTTCCCTGGTGGAAGACACGGAGTGAAGACTTCCTTCGTTGAGTCACAGACTTGATTACCCTTTAATCTCCCAGGAGCTTGCTCCCATGTGAAAGGAACAGATACAATTTCAGTAACTTGTTCTAAACCAGTCTCTGAGACAAGAAGTGAAACAGAAGAAGAATCATTTCTCTTGTTTCTACGAACAGAGACTGCTGTCTTCTGCTTCCGTCTTGTTGAAAGAAGAGGTGCATTGAAGTTCAATTTCCTCTCCGCCATAGAAACTAACAACATATAATGGCTAAGTTAGTTGTTAAGAAATGGCTGTCACAAACAAATACAACTCATTGATGTCCTCAAAGAACAGATCTGAAGAAAGTAATCTAGACTCTATCCATATTAACGGATTATCTCTTTCTCTTCTAAATAAGGATCAATCTAAAGAATGTAGACACAAACAATATAAAACACCTGAGTGAACTTTAACTATTAGAAATATCAATTTAATATAATAAATACGTACACCGCTATAAAAATTATAATTAAAAATCGTGTCATCAAATCATATACAGAGCTTAATCATTGGATAGTTTTTTGGCATTCAGGATTGTGACGATCTCATGATTTTTATTCATAATCCAAGAAACTAAGTAGAGAGTAGAGAATATAAACTCCATGACTGAATCACACCATCAAAAAGAAGAAACATGTACAAGAGTTAGATTCAAAGTTGTGATAATCTAACAGAAAATTAGAAAATCAAATCGATAATCAATTTCAAACAAACTCATGGACTAGGTAGCTAATCCATTCTAAAATAAAATTCCAGAAAGGTACAAATCGGAAGGGAAACTAACATGAAAGTGAGGAACTGAAGAGAATGGTCAAAATTGCGTCTAAAGGATGAAGAGACGTAAAGGGTGATAGGAGTTGAGTAAGCGTATGAGAGAGAGAAGCTAAGCAGCTTTTTTGGGATGTGCCGTGAGGATGAAGGAGAAGAAGATGAAGTCAGTGTCACGAGTCACGAGGTGATTTGAGTATAGGGGGTGGTGGGGACTTTTCTCATGTTCTCATTTATTTTGGAGTTTTGACTCTATCTATCTACGTTAACAAAAAGTTGATTATTTAATGAACCCATCCAAATTCACTCATTAATATGCATCACACAAAATCCAATACTCTATCATTTTGTTTTTCTCTACATAAAAACTTCTCTTTTCAAAGGAAAATTAACATATAATAGAGTTAGTAAAAGTTTCAAAAATAGAATCTTTTAAAATAGTTTGTTTTTTCCAGTGGATTTTTAAGTCTAATGGTTTAGACTAACTGTATGCCTAGTGTACAAGTTCAAATCTCTCAGTTGTAATATATTGTCAAAAAAATAATTGTTCCAAAACTGTTCACAAAATTTAAAACTACTTTTTGGAAGAAAAAAATTTGGTGACCCTTTTTTGGGGATTTTTTAAAACAACAATATGACTATTATTTTATGAATTTTCTCATATAAAATGATATGCATGATACTAAGAGTCAAATAAGAATACATTAAACTTTGCATTGGAAAAATAAAAATATTACCTTTTTAAAACAAGTATTTTTTCAAGAAGGATTATTGATTATTGATTATTTTTCAGTTCAGTTTCGTTGTTGTTTGCCATAACCTTTTTACTCCAAGTTTTTGGTAAGGTTTTATAATTTGATCTGTATGGAATTTGAGCATAATAAAATATGTCTTAATTCTTTTGACAAGAGATTAAGTGAATATTGAGCAACGAAACAAATTCCAATCAATTTAAAACTTCGTTTTATAAGAAGGAAAAAAAAAATTAATTTGACAATAAATATTACAGAAAACACTTTAAAAATAAACATTAGAGAAACAATTTCACTTTTTATGCAATCCTCACAAGCAAAATTTACATTTGGTAATTTTGAGTTTATACCGTATATATAGTTCATCTTATATATCGTTTTTAGTTCATTTTCACACAAGATTAACCACCGGTTCGTCGTCAAAATATTGGTTTCAAGTTACCAAATAAATACTATACACTATTGACTATTCTGGGATGTTAGTAAATTAGTAGATTACTAGAGAAGTCATACAAGTATGAATTTATGAGTCCTTATTTACTTGTTACTTGCATATTTGTGGGCCGAGACATTACGGAATGGTGGAAGGAAAGAATAAATTTACGACACCAACTCAAGTCTCAAACTATCATTGTCAATCATATAGTTCTATGATATATAATAAAATAGATCGGAGGAAGTCAATCTAGAATAAAACTCCAAAATTAATAAATAGATATACTTCCTGGTAGGCATCTTGATTGGAATAATGAGTTTAGTTGTTGTAATAGTTTTGCACGTATAAAGATTTAAGGAAAAATTAAAAAACTCTTTTCTCTCTCTTAATTTTCTCTCTCCCCGTAATCTCTCTGGTCATTCCCAGAGTTAGCCGGCGAGAGGAGAAGAGGAGGAGACCACCGTCGTCTCTTCTCTTCTGATTTCAACTCGTGCACCGCGTTTTTTCCGGCGCCTTCGCCGGCGCAGCGTCCGGTTCGTTCATTTCGTCTGCCGCTTGGAAGATGAAAGACCTCTTCGGCATCTCGGAAGCGTCGGAACTTTCCGGTGACGACTGGGCTGTGCATGACGGATGCAGGGCTGTCTCTCTCCTCCGGCGGCGCTGGTGCTCGCTCTTCCTCTTGGCCGTCGGTGAAGTAAGCGCTAGTCCGGATCTGGTTCTCTCTCTCTCTCGGCGGTGGGCTCTTCGGTTCACCCTCTCCTCTTCGGTTGAGTTTCTCCGGTGGTGGAGGTCCTAGCCTCCATCCTTCACGGCTGCTCCGGAGC
>OVBE01014127.1:0-12247 GCA_900406425.1 Iberis pinnata | reverse complement strand
CTAAAATGGATGCAAAACAAAGCTATAAATATGCTAAAATACAAGTATATCAATATCTACTATAGAATGATATCATTATTTGAAGATTGAGATACAACAATGACAAAGTTTTTGATTGCTTCCAAGTGTTGGTGGATATATTCTAGGAAGTTTGGGGCTAAATGACTTGAAGCTAGCAATGACTTATAATATAAGGCATAACAAAAAGTTTTTATATAGGATGGCACACAATATTATTGGTTTATTGTGCTATTCAATTAAAAGTTATGTTGGATTTATGACGACAAAATTATGAGTTCCAAGATATACATATGGGACAGGGTCATTGTTCATCCTATGATCACTTAATCTAGATAGTGTATAATTGCTCAAGCTTAATGTTTTTGGTCTTTGATTCCATTTTAGGCAGGTAGAGATGTTTTTGTATGTAAATTGGTGAAGTTGCCCCTCTCATTGGTAATCCAAAATAGATTAAACGTAAATATACTCCATCTATTTCACACAAATTAAGAAATTTTTATATTGCTCAGAATAGTCAAACAGATTTAATTTTTTCATTTAAACCTAAAAAGACAGTTAATTTGAAAAGAAAACAAAAATCTAAAAGAAAACAGTTAAAACAAAACAAAGGGAATGCAAGATATGAACAAAGTTTTTTTTAATTTATTTATTAAGGGCAAGATATGAACAAGGTTCATCATCTAAATTCACTTTGCTTTATATCTTTGCATGTACTCACTCTCAAAATACTAAGCATTTTGAATATGTTTGATCATACAATTTGGCAGATTCAACAAAATCCCTCCTAGTATAAATATGAAGTACATGCAACAGTATGTAAAACTGAACTTATTGTGGAATATATTCAGTTAGAATATATTTCTCCAAGATATTTGCAAACTAATATTGTTTTCATATTTGATCTTATCTTTAGTCTATCTTTGTATCTATATATACATTATACCTTCGATTAATAAATGCAACCAGTTTAGAATAAGTTATTCTACATGGTATCAGAGCCAAAAATATCAAAACCCTAAAAAAAAAAAAAAAAATCGTAAAACCCTAATTTTTTACGAAGAAGAAGACGTGTTCTTCTTTCTTCTTCTTGCTACAGACGTGTTCTTAGCATTGTGTGTCGAGACGTTGTTCTCTTCTTCTTCTTCTTCATATTCTCTTTTCTTCTTCTCTTTTATTCTCTTTTCTTCTTCTCTTTTCATTCTCTTTTTCTTCTTTCTTCGACAACACCATGTCCGAAGATTCTCAGACCTCAACAACTCGTCCTAGGGCTCGTACTAGTGATGAGTCTGGAGAAAATACCGTCATATCACCATATACTCTTCCTGCTTCAGACAATCTCGGGTCCTTGATTGTCTATGTTCTGGTTAATGGAAGTAATAACAAATGGTCTTCCGAGATGATGAATGCATTGCAAGCAAAAAGAAAGTTAAGCTTCATCAATGGGTCATTGAAGAAGTCGTCCGTAGATCATGTTGATTACGAGAATTGGCTTACAGTCAATTCAATTTTGGTTGGATGGATTCGTTCTTCCATAGAGCCTAAGGTCCGATCAACAATAACGTATGTTGTTGAAGCTTATCAACTATGGATCGATCTAAAGAAACGATTCTCTGTTGGTAACAAAGGTTCGGATTCACCAGCTAAAAAGTGAGCTCGCGAATTGTAAACAAGAAGGAAAATCGGTTCTGGAATATTTTAGCAAGCTTTGGTTGTGAAGTGTACCTATAGTGAAATCAATGAATTCTCAAGAGAAAGAGATGAAGAAAAAGTCCATCAATTCATTATGGGCTTAGATGATGAAAGATTTGGTAACCTAAGTTCTCAATTGATTGCCCTTGATCCTCTTCCTGATGTTGGAGAAGTGTACTCCAAAGTGATTAAAGAAGAGCAAAGACTTGAGTCTTCACGTTCCAAAGAACAGCAACAAAGTGTTGTTGGTTTCATGACTCGACAAAACACTAATACCATGACTAGCGCATCTCCTCGACAAGTACAAACCGCAGATGCTTCAAGTTCGAGTTCGATTATTCGGTCAAAGATGGTTTGTAGTCACTGTGGACGTCAAGGTCATGAAAAACAGCAGTGTTGGGAAGTTGTTGGGTTTCCCGATTGGTACAATGAACGATCTGAAAGAGGGCGTGGACAAAAACAACAAGGAAGAGGAGGTCGAGCTCCTAGTCGAGGGCGTGGTACGTCACAAGCTACAGCCTATGCTACCACGTCTAATAAAAATCTCAGTTTCCCGTTCTAAGCCCGGAACAATGGAAATTAATTAGTCAGATGGCTCAATAGAAACTTTCAGCTGAACAAGCTGATAAACAGTCCGGTAAGGTTCATTCTCGTGATGTGATACTTGATTCTGGAGCTTCACATCATATGATAGGTGATGTCGGTTTGTTGTCTAATATTCGTATGGTACCATCTTGTTTTGTTAGCTTTGCCGATGGTAGTCAAACATACTCGACGAATATTGGTACACTTACACTTATTGATGGAATAGTTTTAACAAACGTGCTGTTTGTCCCTTCTCTAAATTGCACTTTGATCTCCATTTCTAAGTTGTTGGAGCACACGAGTTGCCTGGCTATATTTTCTGAGAGTTTTTGTGTTTTACAGGACCTCAATTCGAAGACGCTGATTGGGAAAGGTAAAGAACGTGATGGGGAGTATGTGTTGGCTGGTTTGGTTACGGCAAAAGCTCACAGTGTCTCTCTTAGTTCAAGCTCATCTCTTTGGCATCAACGGCTTGGTCATCCTTCTTTAGCAGTGCTTTCGGTTTTACATTTTGTGTCGAATGTTTCGCATTCTTCTTCTTGTGACATTTGTTTTCATTCCAAACAGACTCGTGAAGTCTTCTTTGATAGTCCTAATAAAGCGTTAGATTTGTTTTCTTTAATACATGTCGACACTTGGGGTCCATATCGTACTACTTCTACATGTGGTGCGCGTTATTTTTTAACAATCGTAGATGATCATTCCCGCGCTGTTTGGATTTATTTACTTCTGGAAAAGTCTGAAGTTAAGAGAGTGCTTATTGATTTTATCGCATATGCGCTCAAACAATTCGGGAAACATGTTCAAGTTGTTCGTAGTGACAATGGCACGGAGTTCATGTGCTTGTCCTCCTATTTTTGGACCAATGGGATTATTCATCAAACATCTTGTGTTTCTACACCGCAACAAAATGGTCGGGTTGAACGAAAACATCGTCATATCTTGAACGTTGCAAGATCACTGTTATTTCAGGCTAGTTTGCCGATTCGTTTCTGGGGAGAAGCAGCTTTAACGGCAGCCTATCTCATCAACATGACTCCATCGTCGGTCTTAAAGGGAAAAACACCTTACGAAGTGTGGTTTGGTACAGCTCCCGATTACTCTAATATCCGAGTATTTGGTGCTGCTTGTTATGCTCATCGTCAGTCCCGAGACAAGGACAAGTTTGGTTCTCAAAGCCGTGAATGCGTTTTTCTCGGCTACCCTTTTGGTAAAAAAGGATGGACGGTTTTAGATCTCAAGACTGATGAGTTCTTTGTTTCTCGCGATGTCATCTTTCGTGAGACTGAGTTTCCATTTGCTAAGTCCTCTCTGCCTCTTGTTTCTTCGTTGTCTCATGCTACTGAACATCTAGTTGATGATTCTTGGATTGTCCCGCCTTTACCCGAAAGGGGGAGTCCTCCTTTAGATCTGGTCGTTTTACCGGTTTCTACTCTGGTTGTTGGTTCACCACTTGCTTCTTCATCTTCCCCGGCTCCGCCTCTTGGTCCGGGACTCCATAACAAACAGGAGCCATCTCGTTTAAAGGACTATGTCTTCTACAACTCCACTTTAGATAACCATACACCTCACATCACTTCTGCTTGTTCTCTTTCAGCGTCTTCGTGGTCCCACGTAAGTCACTCTATCTGATCTCCAACTTTATATCTGACCATCGTTTTGTACCTTCTCACCGTGCATATTTGACTGCGATGAGTTCTTCTATTGAACCTTGTCACTTTAAAGAGGCTGTTCAGGATGATCGTTGGAAACAGGCTATGATGGATGAGATTAATGCGTTGGAAAAGAATCAAACATGGAGTATTGTCTCACTTCCTCCTGGTAAAGAAGCAATTGGCAGTCAATGGGTATTTAAGATTAAACACAACTCTGATGGATCCATTGAAAGATACAAGGCTCGCTTGGTCATTCAAGGGAATCATCAAGTCGAAGGCGATGATTATAATGAAACCTTCGCTCCTGTCATTAAGATGACAACGGTACGTACGTTACTTCGTCTAGTTGCCGCTAAAGGTTGGGATGTGCATCAGATGGATGTTCATAATGCCTTTCTTCATGGAGATTTGGCCGAAGAAGTGTATATGAAACTCCCACCCGGTTTTAGACATACACATCCCAATCACGTATGTCGTTTGCATAAGTCTCTGTATGGGCTTAAGCATGCTCCAAGGTGCTGGTTTTCGAAACTTTCTCATTCGTTGCTTCAGTTCGGTTTTGTGCAATCGTATGAGGATTACTCTATGTTTTCTTACTCTAAGGATGGTGCTGAGCTTCGGGTCTTGATATATGTTGATGATCTTATTATATGTGGCAGTGATTCTCTCTTGATGTCTAGATTTAAATCTTATTTGGGTCACTATTTTCACATGAAAGACTTGGGTTGTCTTAAGTACTTTCTCGGTATTGAGGTCAATCGCGAGAAAGACGGTTTCTACCTATCACAACGTAAGTATGCCCTTGATATCATCTCTGAATGTGGCTTGCTAGGATCCAAACCGGCTGCCAGTCCTCTTGAACAAAAACATGGTCTTGCCGTTGTTTCTAGGCCTCTTCTCGACGATCCGAAGCCGTATAGACGTTTGTTGGGTCGTCTCATTTACTTGCTTAACACTCGGCCTGACTTGTGTTACTCAATTCATTTGTTGTCTCAGTTCATGCAACATCCCAAGCAGGCACATTGGGATGCGGCACTACGTTTGGTTCGTTACCTGAAAGCATCGTCGGGTCAAGGTATTATGCTAAGCTCTTCTACTGACTTGCATCTCTCGGTTTATTGCGACTCTGATTGGGCATCATGTCCACTCACCCGTCGCTCACTTAGTGCCTATGTTGTGTTTCTTGGGATTCTCCTATCAGTTGGAAAACCAAGAAGCAGTCTACGGTGTCTCATTCTTCCGCTGAAGCTGAGTATCGCGCGATGGCAGTTGCCTTACGCGAAGTGAAGTGGGTTCGTAAAGTCTTGACTGAAATGGGTTTCTCCGTTTCTTCTCCTACTCGTTTTTTCTGTGATAGTAAAGTCGCGATACATATCGCGGAGAATCCGGTGTTCCATGAGCGTACTAAACACATTGAGTCAGATTGTCATGCTGTTTGGGATGCTGTTCGTGACGGCATTATTGAGACTATTCACGTCAATACTTCTACACAAGCCGCAGACATTCTTACCAAGCCATTGCCTCGGGATCAGTTTCAGTTTCTCATGTCCAAGTTAGGCATTCAGGATCTTCACACGCCAACTTGAGGGGGAGTATTGTGAAATATATTCAGTTAGAATATATTTCTCCAAGATATTTGCAAACTAATATTGTTTTCATATTTGATCTTATCTTTAGTCTATCTTTGTATATACATATACATTATACCTTCGATTAATAAAGGCAATCAGTTTAGAATAAGTTATTCTACAGAACTGTTAAACTTAACTCTTTAAAAGTGTTATATATGTACATGATGGACGCAATGTGTGTGACATGTGACTAAAGGTATATATTATCCCTGACAGCTTACAAGAAATATTGGAACATAACGACTTTTTTTTCGTCGACGAATATACGACCTTAACCATTAAAATGATAAATATATTGGATCAATTCAAGAAAAAAAAAACATATGAAATAAATGTATGTCATACTAAATAAATAAAAAAAAGACGACAAATGAAGTTTGAAAAATCAAGGAAAGAAGAACATGGATTTCTAATTCTGGTGTAAAAGGCTCACAGTTATGAGTTTTACCATCTAGATTCGAATTCCGGTCATTGTTAATTAACATGAAACGAATTTCGGCGGTCCTTATGGATATTCTTGGCGATTGCGGATGCTTTGGATTTAGTCGAAATCCTTCGGAACTGTAGATACCAGGATCATCAAAAAAAAAAAAAATTAATGTAACAAGAAAAATATTTTTTTTTTCTCGGATAACCAATTACAATAAAGTTTTTTCTCGAAAATGTGTAAACAACCTAAAGTAAGAAAACAATTTTTACAATAAATATGTTTAGAAAAATTTTGCATTTTCTTGAATGCATAAACAAAGTCAAAAGTTCTACCAAAACTAGGTAGGATTGCAATAAATCATAATTAGATAAAATTGAAATAAACTATGTTTGCAGACGCCGTTGACAATATCTTAAACAGTATAATTTACTTTAATCAAAATTGCAAAATATAATTTTTTAAAACAGTATTAAACAAAACTCGTGTATATATGCGGATAATTTAACAATAAACAATTCACTTATGGCCTAACATTAACATAATTTTGAAAATTTATAGTAACGGTAAGCATCCTAAACAATCAATCCCTTGTTGTGAACACCCGTAAGCAACAACGGCTAATGAATGCTTATTCCTCACTATCTTCACCAGCTCCAGCTTTGCGCAAGAAATCGAACCCTAACCACTGCCAAAGCCCTTCACGCACACATCGTCAAGCTCGGGATCATTCACTGTTGCCCTTTGGCCAACACGCTTCTCAATGTATACGGCAAATGCGGCGCCGCTTCTCATGCTCACCACTTATTCGACGAAATGCTTCACAGAGACCATATCGCTTGGGCATCTCTTCTCACAGCTCTTAATCAAGGGAATCTCTCTGGTAAGACACTCTCAGTATTTTCTTCAAGCAATGGGTTGCGTCCTGATGATTTCGTGTTCTCAGCACTTGTTAAGGCCTGTGCTAACTTAGGGTCTATTAAGCATGGGAGGCAAGTTCATTGCCATTTCATAGTCTCTGAGTATTCTGAAGATGATGTTGTTAAGTCTTCACTGGTTGATATGTACACCAAATGCGATTTACCTGATAGTGCTAAAGCAGTTTTCGATTCTATAAAACTCAAAAACACCATCTCATGGACAGCAATGGTATCTGGATTTGCTAAAAGTGGAAGAAAGGAAGAGGCTTTACAGCTTTTTAGGCGATTACCGGTTAAGAATTTATATTCCTGGACTGCATTGATCTCTGGTTTTGTACAGAGTGGGAAAGGGCTTGAGGCTTTTTCTGTATTTACTGAAATGAGGAGAGAAAGAGTTGACATTATAGATCCTTTAGTACTTTCAAGTATTGTTGGGGCTTGCGCTAATTTAGCAGCTTCGGTAGCTGGGAGGCAGGTTCATGGGTTGGTTATAGCTCTGGGATTTGATTCATGTGTGTTTATTAGTAATGCCCTTATCGATATGTATGCTAAATGCAGCGATGTTATAGCTGCAAAGGATATTTTCAGTAGAATGTGCCACAGAGATGTAGTTTCGTGGACATCACTTATAGTTGGAATGGCTCAGCATGGGCAGGCTGAGAATGCATTGGCTTTGTATGATGATATGTTATCTAATGGTGTAAAGCCAAATGAGGTCACATTTGTTGGGTTGATATACGCGTGTAGCCATTCAGGGTTTGTGACCAAAGGCCGTGAGCTATTCAAATCAATGAGTGAAGACTATGGAATTAGGCGGTCGTTGCAGCATTATACGTGCTTGTTGGATCTTCTTGGACGGTCTGGACTCCTTGATGAAGCTGAGAACTTAATTCATACAATGCCATTTACACCTGATGAACCAACTTGGGCTGCTTTGCTTAGTGCTTGTAATCGCCAAGGAAAAGGTGAAATGGGTGTAAAAATCGCTGATCATCTTTTAAGTAGCTTTGAACCCAAAGATCCATCGACTTATATACTTTTATCAAACCTTTATGCAAGTTATTCTTTATGGGGAAAAGTATCAGAAACAAGAAGGAAACTAGGAGACATGGAAGTTAGAAAAGATCCAGGGTACAGTAGTGTGGAGGTAAGGAAAGAAACACAAGTGTTTTACGCAGGTGAAACATCTCATCCACTAAAAGAAGAGATATGTGGATTGCTTAAGAAATTGGAGAAAGAAATGAGAAGAAGAAAAGGATACGTTCCTGATACGAGTTGGATCCTACACGACATGGATGAGCAAGAGAAAGAAAAGCTTTTGTTTTGGCATAGCGAGCGATCTGCTGTTGCATACGGATTACTTAAGGCCGTTCCAGGAACTCCCATACGGATTGTGAAGAATCTAAGGGTTTGTGGAGATTGTCATGTTGTTATGAAACATATAAGTGAGATCACTGAAAGGGAGATTATAGTCCGAGATGCGACTCGGTATCATCATTTTAAAGAAGGAAAATGTTCCTGCAATGATTTCTGGTAAGTCCGGTTTCTCTCTGTTGTAACATTTTTTTTCCCGATTCTGAATTTTTGTTTTTTACTTCTTGAAATGCCTTGTGTAGTTATAATTAGATAACAACAAAAGGGTCACAATCTCTCTGTTTACTCACCAACACACAAATTTAGCAGCGTAGTTATTGAGGTATGTGCCCAAAAGCTAGTTTTTGAAAAACTAATACAACCGCATTGTGGTAATAGTCTCGCACTCACTCACATAGAGCCATACTCAGACTGAAAAGATGGCGACAGTGGTTATTGCTAGTTATGCCACACCTGAATAGCTCATCTACATCACTGCCCTTCACACATTTGATGTGGATCCTGTTATTGAGATAAAGAACTAATGAGGAGAAGGTATCCACAAGATTCTTATTCATCCAGAAAAGTATTGTCTATTCACAGGATTCTCATCCATCTAGAAAAGTTATCCACATGAGTCTCATCCATCCAGAAAATCCATCCACAAGATTCTCATACATCCAGAAAAGTGTTGTCCATAAAGCAGTTAGCACTTATTGTCTACTCTCTGCATGTTCAACATTCTCTCTCCCTCGCTCTCTTTCTCTCCTTCTCTCTCTACCTCCCTCCCTCCCTCCCTCTCTCTAGATCTCGATCGAGTTCATCACTTTGTTCTTCACAAAACTTACATAGTATTAGAGCCTTGTTGCTCCTAAAACTTTTGTCCACTTCCGCAAAATTACTCTGTTCCGTTTATTCTCTGTTTTTCCTCAAAATTTCTCCAGCTTTTTCAAAATGGAGCAAAGCAAGCCTGTAGTCATTCCAGTTACTTTTAAGGGTGCAAACTACCTTCTATGGTCAAGATTGACCAAGAATGCCCTTGGTGGAAGAGGTCTATGGTCACATGTCACTAATGGTGAAACACCAAGACAAACTATCCAAGGAGAAGATGGCAAGGAGATTGTGGTAGTAGATGAAGATAAATGGAGTCAAGAGGACCTCAATGTGTTGTCTATCATCTAGAGCTCACTTGATAGCCCCATAATGGAGGTTTACTCCTATTGTGAGACAGCAAAGGAGTTATGGGATACCTAACAAAAGGTTTATGGGAACATTTCCAACCTTAGTAGGGTCTTTGAGGTGAAGAAGGCCATCAACAACCTAAACCAAGAAGATGCAGACTCCACAACACACTTAGGAAATGTTAGAGCTCTTTGGGCAGAGCTTGAGATGTTGAGGCCAAGCACAACAGATCCAACCATCCTGAATGAGAGGCGTGAGCAAGACAAAGTCTTTGGACTTCTTCTCACTCCCAATCCAAGCTACAATGATCTTATCAAGCATATTTTGAGAGCTGAGAAGTTACCAAGCCTAGAGGGGGTGTTTTCTCAAATACAAAAGGAGCAAGGGTTAGTTGATCTATTTGGAGGAAAAGAGGACCTCAAACTGGCCAACAAAGCTGAGATGGCATATGGTAACAAGGCTCATTTCAAATCACAAAATAAGAAAAAAGGTGTGACTTGTGAGCATTGCAAGAAAGTTGGCCACATGAAAAATCAGTGTTGGATCCTTCACCCTCACCTTAGACCACCATCAAAGTTTAACCAAGTTAGAGCACATCAATCTATTCACCAAAATGTCCAGCAAACGGATTAACCAACACAACAACAAGGTGAAGAAAAGGCCATGAGTTATACTGCAAACATGTTAGATCCACCTCTCATCCATCTCAGGATGATACTTTCATCCGCAAGTCAGACATTGAGGCTCTCATAAAGGCTCTCAATGCAAATTCTGGTAACATTAGTAGTAATTTTCATAACGCTTTAAAATCTCTTCATTGCACATCACAAACTGTTAGGCCATTGATTATGGATTCAGGTGCTTCTCACCGTATGATTAGAGATGCTAAGCTAATTAGTAATGTTCAACATGCCTTGGGAAGTGTTGTGATAGCTAATAGTGATAAAATACCAATTAAGGGCATAGGAAATTTGAAACTATTTGATAAAGAGTCTAAAGCACTTTACATGCCTACCTTTACATCTAATTTGCTCTCGGTTAAAAAGGCTACTACTGACCTTAATTTTCAAGTTATTTTTAGTCCTAATGAGGTGCATTTTCAGAATATTGAGACAAGTAAGATGATTGGAAAGGGTGTGAGCAAAGGAGACCTTTATTTACTAGAAGATGCCAAGCTTAGATCTGATTTTTATACAGCTTTTACTTCTGCTTATGTTTTAGATTCGAATTTATTGTGGCATGCTAGATTAGGTCACCCTCACTCTCGTGCTTTGGAATTGATATTGCTTAATCTTTCTTTTAAAAATGACAGTTGTGAGGCTTGTATCCTAGGCAAACATTGCACGTCTGTTTTTCCCAAATCAATGAATACATATGAACATTACTTTGATTTGATTCATTCTGATGTGTGGGCTGCCCTTTGTGCTTCTAGAAAAAACCATAAATATTTTGTCACTTTTATAGATGAAAAATCTAAGTATACATGGTTGACCTTAATTTAGTCTAAGGATAGGGTGCTAGAAGCTTTTATGAACTTTCAAAGCTAGGTTACTAACCATTATAATGCAAATATTAAAATCTTTCGATCTGATAATGGTGGGGAATATACAAGCCATGCATTCAAGAATCATTTAGCCAAACACAGAATCATTCACCAAACTAGTTGCCCTTATACTCCACAACAAAATGGAATAGCGTAAAGGAAGAACCGACACCTCATGGGAGTTGCAAGAAGTATGATGTTCACACCAATGTTCTAAAGAGATTTTGGAGTGATGTTAAGGTCTCAGCATGTTATCTTATCAATCGAATACCAACCAAAGTTCTTCATGATAGCTCTCCATTCGAGGTATTAACCAAGACTAAGCCATCCATTGATCATTTACGTGTGGTTGGGTGCCTTTGTTTTGTCTTGATTCCAGGTGAACAAAGAAACAAATTAGAAGCCAAAAGTGTCAAGGCTATGTTCATAGGGTACTCAACCAACCAAAAAGGATACAAATACTATGCACCAGAGTCAAGAAAGGTTATGGTATCAAGAGATGTTAAGTTTGTGGAATCAAAGGGGTACTATGATGAGAAGATTTGGGAAAACCTTAGGGACCTTTCTCATAGTCCCTCGGATAAGGCAAACAACTTGAGGATAATCTTGGAGAATCTTGGTATTAGCCAACCAAAAGCAAGGGAAGAGGCAAATGAACAACTTACCCAAGAAGCCGAACTTCCAAAAGGCAAGAAAACAGTGACTAGTAGATGGATTTTCACCATCACGTACCTAGCCAATGGAAAACCAGAAAGAAAGAAGACTAGATTGGTTACAAGAGGGTTCACTCAAACATTTGGAGAAGATTACAATGATACTTTTGCTCCAGTGGCTAAGCTACACACTATAAGGATCATTCTCTTTTTAGACGTTAACTTGAACTGAGATCTTTGGCAAATGGATGTGAAGAATGCATTCCTTCAGGGGGAGCTAGAGGATGAAGTCTACATGCGTCCACCTCCTGGTTTAGAGCATTTGGTTAAGCCAGAAAATGTTCTAAGACTCAAGAAGGCTATTTATGGGCTGAAACAATCACCAAGAGCTTGGTATCACAAGCTTAGCACTACCTTAAATGGGAGAGGGTTTAGACGATCTGAGGCGGACCACTCTCTATTCACCCTCACCAGACCACAAGGTATAGTTGTCATACTTGTGTATGTTGATGATATCATCATCACAGGAATTGACAAAGAAGGTATACTGGAAACCAAAGCTTACTTAAAATTTGTATTTGAGATTAA
>OVBE01014125.1:0-12248 GCA_900406425.1 Iberis pinnata | reverse complement strand
TGGAGTTGCTCTTCATCAGAGATGAAGTAAACTTGATGTTGTTGACCCAGGAGTAACTTGTCGAACTTCTCATTCAATGCCTTGATTTTCTTTTTAGTGCCATCCTTAGAAGTAGAACTACCTCTATGTGTTCTGTCGTGGTCCNTCCTTAGAAGTAGAACTACCTCTATGTGTTCTGTCGTGGTCCTCATTGTAAATCCCATCAGATTGGGCAAGGTTCTCAACCAACTCCCATCCGTCATCAACGCTCTTGTTAAGAAAGTTCCAGTTACTTGCAGTATCCAGCAGCATTCTGATCTTAGGCAAGGCACCTATGTAGAGTGTGCTGAGTAAGGAAGCCTTGCTAAAAGCGTGATGGGGGCATTACATAGCGTAGCTTTTGAAATGCTCCTAATGCTCAGAAAAGCTTTCAGCGTTCTTCTGTGCAAACCCTGAGATGTCATTTCACAAGTGTGCTGTTCTGGTAGTTGAGAAGAACTTCGCAAGGAATACCTTCTTGCAGGCATCCCATGTTGTCATAGACGGTGACTACCTAGCAGGCATCAATAACAATTATACTAGTCAATAAGATTCCCAACATCTAATGCCTTAGAAGGGGAAGACGAATCTCTATAATAACTTAGGTCCGGCCAACTTCAATGACTCACCTTCCGGTGTTGAAGGGCCTAACGGCGGGTCTTCAGTCCCTTCCGGGTAGAAGTACAATCAGCATTACGAACAGGTGAAACAGAAGGGATCGAAGAACAAACAGCTTAGGTACTAAAGAAAACCTTGAACATCAACCCTAGTCTACCCCCATCCTCAGGAACTTAGTGAACTACTCACTACTCATGGGAGTAGAAGCAGATGAAACAGAAAAACATAACTTCAAAGGTAAAGATGCAGATCTAGGAAAAATAGGTGAAGAACAGCAAGAACACAAACCCATAAATGAAGAATATCAATAAAACAGTAAACTAAAATAAGAGATTAAAGCTTAAAACGTAAATCAACATGCACCAGATATGAAACAAAGTAAAGCTAAGAAAGAAAGCTAAAGAAAAACAGAAGATTAACTAAGAACATGAAAGAAATCTGGTTTTTACACCACGAACATGAAGAAAAACATAAGAAAATAAAACCTAGGACTAGAGCCTAAAAAGGAAAGAAAAACTAAGATCTTTATAAATAGAGGCAAATTAGGGCTTTCATAGTGTTCAGAGAAAAGCCCTAATTCGCACTAAAGACAAAATGCTAATCATTGTCTTGGATCTTGGGTCTTGATTCAGGGGGTATCTGGATTAGAGTTGGTCGGGTTGGAGCGTGCTTGACTTCAAGTTGGTAAGTGCGTGATCAATCTGAGCTGAAGACGCTTGCATGAGTTCGATCCAACTGAGATGTGTCTAAGGTGCGTATGAGTTTGGGATCGATCTAGGCATTGAGTGCCCGAGATCGATCCAGACTAAGGTGAGATCGATCTCATCTTGCTTCTTTCTTAGTCTTGCTTCACTTCCATGCACTTCCTTAGCTTCCTTTGAGACTTCACAAACTTCGTTGAATGAGAGAGACAGAGGGAACGATCTGGATCTGGTGCTGGGATCGATCTAGAGTGTTGGGATCCATCTCAGATCGATCCAGATGGTATGGTGAGATCGATCTATGATCGATCTAGGTGGAGCCGTGAGATCGATCTAAGATTGATCTAAAAAAGGCAGTGGGATCGATCCTGCAAGTGTTGAGATCGATCCTGCTTTGGTCCTAAGGTAGATCTAGTCCATTCCATGTTAAGTGCTGCTCCATTCAATGTTAAGTGTTGCTTTTCTGAAATCTCACAAATCCTTCCCGAAAACTCCTGAAAGTCCTAAAAAATCTCCAAAATGCGTGCATATGCAAATTCTAATCCAAAAGTCCTAAAAATCATAAACTTACTAAAATCAACCATAAATATGATGTATGTAAGCTTTAAGACCTCAGAATTGATGCTAATTGATATGTAAAATCCATGAAAATTCAGAGTCATCACAGGGCACCTCTGTAGAGTGCGCTGAGTAAGGAAGCCTTGCTGAAACTGTGATGGGGGCATTGCATAGTGTAGTTCTTGAATCGCTCCCAGGCCTCAGAGAAGGTTTTGGCATTCTTCTGTGCAAACCCGGAGATGTCGTTCCTCAAGCATGTTGTTCTGGTAGTTGAGAAAAACTTGGAAAGGAATGCCTTCTTGCAGGCATCCCATGTAGTGATGGAGTTCCTGGGGAATGACTCCTCCCACTGATGTGCCTTCTCCCCCAAAGAGAAAGGGAAGAGGTGTAGCTTGAAAGCGTCTTCATTCGCACCGTTTATCTTCGTCAGACTGCAGAACCTGTCGAACTCATCGAGGTGATCAAGTGGATCTTCCATAGGTAGTCCATGGAACTTGTTGCCTTGCACCATAACAATGAGGCTATGCTTGCTCTCGAAGTTGTTATTCTAAACTGTAGGTGGGTTGATGCCATGTCTGATTGTGTGAGTGTTAGGGTTGTCACCAGCACCTATGGTGTTCTGGTTTTCTCTGTCGATGTTGTCTGCCATTTGTAAGTTCAACCTTCTCAAGTGTTCCGCACGTTCGTGTTCACATCTTGCTCGAGAGTGTTCTCGTTCAAGAGCTATGATGTCGTCAACGATTGAAAGCAAGTCAGTTGGTCCTCTGCTTCTCAGGTTCATACACTGCTAGGCAGGTACCTGAAAACAAAGCAAACAAAGGTAGACTAGTAAGTAAAAATGTAAAATAAGCTTGATCTGAAAAGATCCAAAATCCAAAATGTAGTAAAAATTTCCAAATGGAAACGACGCCAAATTGATAGTAGGATTTTGATGTCCTACTGGGTATCAATTATCCATCATTGTAATATATATGGGTTGTCAATCCATAATGGGAATGCACTAAGCAATATAGAATCAGATGGATGCTTTAAAGTTAAGATAAGTGTTAAAAAGGGGTGGTTGCTAAAAGGTCCTAAGTGCAATGAACATAAAATGCATAAAGACAGAAAAAGCATAAAACACTTAAATGTAAAAACAAAGTAAATGCAAAGAGGGTGAAAGATGCAAGCAATGTAAAGCAGTTCCTGAGGACAAGGGGTAATTGACTAAGGATCTACCATGAGCTACCTAAGTACCTACCATACCTCACACAATGAGCTAACCCCTAGACGGTAGCAACATATGCAATCAATTCCAATTCCTTGGAATCAATCTCAAGCCAAGCCGTCACAGACTAAACTGCCGTCATAGACGGTGACTACCTAACAGGCATTAACAGCAACTACTATAGTCAATAAGCTTCCCAAACATCTAATGCCTTAGAAGGGGAAACGAATCTCTGAAATCACCTAGGTCCGGACACCTTCAATGACTCACCTTCCGGTGTTGAAGGGCCTAACGGTGGGTTTTCAGTCCCTTCCAGGTAGAAATATAATCAGCATTACGAACAGGTGAAACAGAAGGGACCTAAGAACAAACAGCTTAGGTACTAAGGTAAACCCAGAACATCAACCCTAGTCTACCCCCATCCTTAGGAACTTAGGTGACTACTCACTACTCATGGGAGTAGAAGCAGATGAAACAGAAAAACATAACTTCAAAGGTAAACATGCAGATCTAGGAAAAAGAGGTGAAGAACAGCAAGAACACAAACCCAGAAATGAAAAACAACAATAAAAAAGTAAACTAAAATAGGAGATTAAAGCTTAAAACAAAAATAGAGATGCACAAACTAAACAACTACCTAAAGCTAAGCAAGAAATCAAAGGAAAAACAGAAGATTAACTAAGAACTTGAAAGAAATCTAGTTTTTACACCAAGAACATGAAGAACAACAAAAGAAAATAAAACCTAAGACTAAAACCTAAAAAGAAAATAAAAACTAAGCTTCTTACAAATGGAGGCGAATTAGGGCTTTTATAGTGTTCAGAGAAAAGCCCTAATTCGCACTAAAGACAAAATGATAATCATTGTCTTGGATCTTGGGCCTTGGATTAGGTGGTATTCGGATTTGAGTTGGTTGGGTTGGAGCGTGTTTGACTTTGGGTAGGTAAGTACGTGATCGATCCGAGCTGAAGACACTTGAATGAGATCGATCCAACTGACATGCGTCTATGGTGCGTCTAAGATTGGGATCGATCTAGGCATTGAGTACCCGAGATAGATCCATACAAAGGTGGGATCGATCTTGCCTTGCTTCCTTCTTAGTCTTGCTTCACTTCCATTCACTTCCTTAGCTTTGTTTGAGACTTTGTACGTTCCTTTGAAAGAGGGAGAGAGATCGATCCAAGCTAAGATGAGATCGATCTGGAGTATTGTTTGGATGGATCTGGAGCTGTTAGGATTGATCTCAAATCAATCCAGATGGTAAGGTGTGATCGATCTCATATCGATCTAGGTAGAGTCGTCAGATCGATCTAGAAGAGGCAGTGGGATTGATCTGAGAAGAAACTGAGATCAATCCAAGCATGTGCTGAGATCGATCCTGCTTTGGTCCTAAGGTAGATCCAGTCATTCCGTGCTAAGTGCTGCTCCATTCAATGTTAAGTGCTGCTTTTATGAAATCTCACAAATCCTTCCCGAAAACTCCTGAAAGTCCTGAAAAATCTCCAAAATGCGTGCATATGCAAATTCTAATGCAAAAGTCCTAAAAATCATAACCTAACTAAAATAAACTATAAATGTGATGTATGTACGCTTTTAGACCTCCGAATTGATGCTAATTGATATGTAAAATCCATGAATATCAGAGGTATAAGTTCCCTTTCAAGAGCACGAATGTCATCAACGAGCGGAATTAAGTGAGTTGATCCTCTGCTTCTCAAGTTCATACACTGGAATAAGTGCTGGAAGTACCTGAAAACAAAAGAAAACAAAGTGAGAAGTTATAGAGAAAACGAACTTGATCTCAGTAGTAGAAAATACAGAATGTAACAAACAAACACCATATCGACAATGGCGACAAATTGATAATAGAATTTTTACGTTCAGTTCTTATTATACTATCATGTAATTGTAGTTTAATAGGTTGTCAATCCAATCAGGTGAAATTATTAACCAATTTAGATGCAATGAGATCAACTAATTCAAGATAAGCAATTAAAAAGGTTTAACTGACAATCCTATACAAACAGAACAAGCTAAAAAATAAAACTAGACATATGAATTATCATGCATTAAAAAAAGCTTAACAGGATGAGCAATATGTAGAGCAGGTGAGCAAATGAAACTAGAATAAAATCAGAGAATGAAAGTTCCCAAGGATGGGGGTAATTGATCAGTGATCCTCCTTGATCTATCTAGAAGTTCAACATACCTCAAGCAAGAGATAATTCATAGAAAACAGATTCAGAAACAATAAAATTCAATCTCTTGATAAATGATCTCAAACTAAGAATTATCCATACCTAACTCTCGTTAACGGAACACTACCTTGAAGGCATGAAGAAACAATATGTTCAAGTCAATAAACCCCCTAAACAACCAATCTTTTGGGTTAAGAATGTAAATCTCTCATTTTGTTTAGTCATTTCATCAAACACCTTTTCGGTGAGGAAATGCCTAAGATATGATTTCAATTGATCAGAGAGAAATAAGAATTTGAAACAACAAAACAGAAGGAATTTATGAATGATCAAGCTTAAACGTCTAGGAGAATCAAGGGATCAACACCAATTTAGCCCATCCTCAGAAACCAGGGAAACTATTCACTACTCATGGTTATCACGAAATCATAAAACCCAGAAAAGAAACAACTAAGAAAATCATCAAGATCAAAGAGCATAAAGAATAGAAACCCAGAAAACAGTGATCAACCCCATAAATAATGATCAACCCAGAAAATGAAATGAAGAGCATAAATGAAAGATCAACATGTACCACATATTCATAAACCTTAAACTAAGAATGAATCAAAAAAAATATAGACGAAAACATGATTTATAGAAGGATATTGGTTTGATCATCTAAGAACATTCAAAAGCAAAAACAAAGAGAAAAACCTAAAGGAAGAGCATAAAATAAAGTATAAGTTCAAATGGAGGCGTGTTTATTGTTTGTATAGTGGTTTAGGAAAAACCCTAAACCACTAAAAGATAAATGATTAAAATCTGCATGGTTCTGCATCGGGTCGTGATTGAGTTGGTTTATGCGACTGTTGATTGATTTGGTTTTGGCACGATTGGTCGAGCTCTAATTGAGTTGAGGTTGGCTTGGACGCAGCATCTGATCAAGTTGAGGTTGGCTTGGACACGTCATGATCGAGTTGGCTTCGGGATGTTGTGATCAAGTTGGGTTCGGCACGTCGTGATCGAGTTGGCTTTGGCACGTTATGATTGAGTTTCTTGATCGAGCTTGGCTCGATCTCGGAATGAGCGTGTGATCGAGCCCGTTGCTCGAGCTGGAATGAGCGGGTGATCGAGCTCGTTGCTCGAGTTGGAATGAGCGTGTGATCAAGCCTGGCTTGGTCTTTGCACTTTCTTCTCCTTCTTCAAATTGTCCATGATGTTCCGAAAATTCCCTAAGTACCTGAAATATCTCCAGAATGCACATGTATGCGAATGCTTATGCTGAACTATCTAAAAACGTAAACTTACTAAGAAAGCCAATGGATGCAACCTTTTGACAAAAATAAGCCTAAAATGGTGATAAATGCATTTCAGAAACATGCAAAATACAGAGACATCAGAAATATGACCTAGTTTAGATGAATAAGTGTATGTGCTTGTGAGAGTTTGTCTTTAGTAATTCAGACATAGGATTTTAATCCTTCAGAGGAGATTAATCCAAAGTTTTCTTTTGATTTGAGAACTAATTTCAAAACAAATCCTTGCCTGATAATTTGAACTTTAAAACACGTCTACTTGTGGATTTACTAAGACCTACCTGTAAAGGACGCCGAAGCCAGATAGATCTTCTGTTTTTATGAAGGCAACGACTGGGAGAAATAAATTTACATCTAGGGTTTTTTTATGTGTTCATATAAAATTATACCTATATATTTTGTGATTACTATTACATTTTGAAAATTTATTACTTAATTTCGAATTTTTTTAATAATTAAGTAATTAATATGAAAAGTTAGTAGGTTTAAGTGTTTTGTACCAACCAAACAATGAGTTTAAGTAATTATTATGAATACTATAAAAAATATACTTATATTATTAAGATTAACAATAAAAATTAAAATTATTATTAAAATTTTAAATAGTTCATACAAATAAATTAATATTATAACAAAATACATATATGTAAAAACAAAAGATTACATCTTTAGAGTGAACACCAAAGCTCACAGAAAAATATATGTCTTAGAGACAAAGTCCAAACAACAAAGACAACAAATTTTACAAATAGTGAAACATACAAACAAGCAAAGATAGTAGTATGGCGCAAGAACAAAATTTTGGAAACAACAAAATGAAGAGAAAGGTCTTAACCAAAACAATAAAAGTAGACACTCTAGTGAACATAAGAGGTATCATTAAGAATAATATCTCATAACTAAATATGAAACATAATTTCTCGTATATTTCACACACAAAAAAACAGGATTCACAATCAAACCCAATTAATGAGAAACCAAAGGATATTCGACGAAATTATGTCAAAAATTTGGAAGATTTAGTTCATCAAACTCTTCTACTTCCTCATTTTTTCACGAATAACCTAAAAATCACTCATCTACACGCCTTCTTCGATTTGTATCATTGTAAAATGTAAGTTCTCATTACTTTTGAATATTCAAGCTGTTCAGAGTGTTTAGATTTAGGGTCTGAATGAAGATTTTTGATTTTCAAGAAAATTGGATATGATTTATCCTTTGAATGTAGATTTTAGGATTTTGATGAAAAGATGGTATAATGTAGATTATCGCATATCCACAATTGGAAGATATATGTGTTATCATTACAATACAGGTACACCAATATTTTATGCGTTGACCATCCGGATAACATATCATACATTGGAAAATCGTTAATGGTCCACATAAGAAATACACACATCTAAGAATTACAATGCAACGTAACATCATACACCTCCTCCCCATGTCTTCAAAAATTCTTCAACTCACGCATCAATGGGTGAAGTAGCACATCAAGAGTATGCTTCGGATGATCGGGTCATGACCAAGAATGGAGATAAATAACAAATCTCATGTCATGCACAAAGATAACAGCAAATTGTATATTGTTACCATCACTAGCCTCAAACAATATTGTCGCTCATGCTTCCCAAAACATTGAAATAATGTTTACATAATCCAAGATACACGTTTTGTTTCTCAAACGCAAAATCCGGATATGTGCTCATAAAATGTCCTCATGCCTCTGCATCTGAAGGATGTGTAATATTCTCCCCATCATATATATGTTAAGCATGCACTCTCATCATAGTAGTTGTACGATTGTAATTATAGATCATCTTCAATCGTTTTGCTAATGATAATTAACATATTCGCTTGTAAGGCACTAAGACTCTTCCACTGGTATGCCTATAACGTGGTTTCTGAAAATAGCGGCAACTTCTCCGCTTCTCGTAAAGCTTCCAGTATAAAATAAAATTATCGAGGCAAAAACCTATAATTTGATAAGGAAAACCAAACCCCAAATAAAGCTTATGTATCTTGTAGTATGAGGCCGGATCATTGTTATCCTCGGGCAGTATTTCCTTCATGACATCAACAATTCATCTACGCATTCTTCAACCAATTTATAGTCACTATTTATCGGCATCAACTTGTTTGTAGATAACAAAAGAGAATGACCATCTATACAATCTTTATGTAAAGTTGTTTGTTCATGTATTACATATCGAAAAGCATAGTACTTTTACATTTGGTTCCTCTATACGCAATTTCTTATGATCATCATGACCCTATATCGTATGCACATCTTTCTTATGTAAAATATTGACCATCTGAATAGTACCCATGTAAAATTTAATATCGTTCTCCATTCTTTTATCTTATCAGCAACATAGAGTTTGCCACTATTATCTATAATTTCTCATCATTTCCCATATAGATATCAAATGTTGTAACCTGACATAAACCCATTCATATACAAATGATTCTAAACTATGCGAGTCTTAATATTATGTGAATTACGTCATGCAATACAAAGACAAATGAACTTACTAGCATTCTTTGATTTTGGTTGTTCTCATCTCCTGATCTTTTTTTGGATCTATCCATCCATGATCGAAAATATTTAGTAGACATTTAAGATTTTATAGTAGATATATAGATTGTTCCAAGGTTTTTATGTATGGTAGTGTTAAAGGTGGTTTTATAAATATAAAAAAACATGACGGATAATCATGTCGCTTTTGTTCATAATGTTATTCAAACAACTAAAATGGCTAATTACAATGGTCTCATAATCGCAACGGATATACCTACATATTATCGATGGAGATTTTGGTCACAAATTACCGACATATTAGTTTCATCGGTACGCAAATATATTACCGATGGAACTAAATTCTTCATAAACTATTGATGACTATTTTGACGGAATGTATACGTCGTAAATTAATTGATGGAGAAACCAACGGTAATAATTAGACCAATAAAATATCGACGAGATCAATTGCGGCCGTGTTTCTACCGCAAATTTGTCGATAATATTAACGATGAATATTTTCCGTTGGTTTATCCTTAACTATTTCATGTGAACATAACAACACTTTCTAGTAACTCATTGCATGACCTAGATTTGCTATAACACCATAAATCCTTTCTATCTTCATGAAAAGATAAGATTATTTGCTATAATCCAAGCATTGGTTAATAGACATTAAACCGCCATCGCTCGTGATAGTGAAAACATAGTTGGCATATTGATGGATCATGATGAAAAAGCCAAGGTGCATTCATGTTTACATCGATCTAAGGATTCAATAGTGGGCTTATTATGTTCGAGACCCAAATCTTTGAGAAAATAAGATCTTATCAATCTTTTTATATAAAAGTCCATCAGCTTCATCTTCTACACCTGAAAAAAGAGCAAACAGAGAGTTAGTCTAAGGAATAAAGATCGGAGTCAACAGCAATAAGGATCAACTCGATAAGGATCAATTCACTTATCTTTTCTTTGTTCTTATTGTGTTTTTGTTGTATTCGATAGATGTAGGATAAGAGTTAGAGATTAGATCTCAAGTAACAAACTCAAGATACTTAAGAGTATCTTCTCTTGTAATTTGGTTTTCATATTAGTGGATGCAGTTGAAAGGATACCATTCTCTTTCCGAGAGATAGGGTAAAAATGAACTCGGTGATCAAGTCTCGTGTTGAGTAGTTTCCAAAGCAATTGGGATTGATAATGAATTCAGTCAAAGAATTGAGCTATAAAGTCTGGGCTACAAAAGTTTACAAGTGGTATCAGAGCTGCGGTACCAACTCAACGCATTACGATCTCAGAGTCTTGGAGAAGCATAAGAAGGATCAAGAAACCTGCATCAGAAAGGAAACAAGAATAAGATTCGTACTCTAAGAGAAATCAAGAAAGGTAAAGAACAGGTAGTTTCTAAAAGATTTATTTCATTGATTTATTAGAAACTTATCTTTCACTGTCAAACTGCAGCAGACATGTGGAGTACCCTAGACAAGTTATACATGAAAAGTTCATTGCCAAACGGAATCTACTTGCAACTCAAATTTTACACATACAAAATGCAAGATTCTAAGTCTATTGATCATAATGTAGATGAGTACCTAAAGCTAATCTCAAACTTAGCAAATATGGGAATCGAAATATAAGAAGAGGTTCAAGCAATTTTCTTACTAAGTTTTCTACCTAACAAATATGATCACTAAAAAGAAACATTAAATTATAGTAAGGAGACACTTAGCTTAAGAGAAATTGTTGCATCCGCTAAGTCAAAAGGGAGAGACTTACAGGAGAGCAGCAAAGTGGGTAGAGCTCAGGCAGAAGGTTTGTTAGTTCACAACAAAGGTAAATCTGATAAGAGAGGTAACCAACAGAACAAGGGTAAGTTCAAAGGTAAGAACAAAGGTAAAACAAATATGAAAAATACAAAAGGTTGCTTTCTGTGTGGTAAAGAGGGTCACTAGAAACGTGACTGTCCAGACAAGATGAATAAAGGTCCTCAGAACAATGCTCAAGATTTTGCAAATGTTGCAATCAACATAGAGGAGCCACTGGCTAATAATCAGTTTACATGATACAAAAGGTGAATGGGTTCTTGATTCTGGCTGTACATTTCATATCACACCAAACAAAGAGTTACTATATGATTTGGAAGAGTTTATATTTCACTCGGTTTTAACGCTTTATAGTGGGCATGTATGCTTGCTAATTAGCGTTAACCAAGGTATTCTCTGAAATTTGGTATGTTTTACAGGTTTTTGGTTGTTTTGGACGTTTTGGATGCGAACTGGAAAATGCAGATGAAGAGTCCAGCAGAATGGTCAAACGTTTGTCAATGTATGAAGAAGTTACCGTGTATGGATTAAGCTAAAATATGGATAAACAATAGACACGTAAGTTAGCTTTCATATGGAGGTGGTTTCAAGTCATTCCATCACATAAACCAAAACTTATGGCTATTTTACTAAAGAGTGGTCAAGCTGGCTCGCATAAGAAGATCGCGCACGAATCCTCTAAAATGCCCGATCGATCTCCGGGAAGCCCGATCGGGCATTTTCTCCTGTATTTCTACAAAACAAGTGCCTAATTGATCCCTAAAGTTCCCGATCGATCCATAAGTTTGCAAATCGATCCAAAAGTGCCTGACGAACTTCACCCGAAAATTGTTAGAAAATTTTCAAAATTTGTAGAATTGGTCCTCAAGGCTATATTTTATTCTATTTTGGTTATTCCTTTTCTTTTAGCACTATGTAAGCCTTGTGGCTTGGTTTTTTAGACTTTAGATTTATTTTATTTTGGAGAGAATTACTGAGGGAGGAGATTCAAACCTTGTATTTGGAGAAGATTTATGAACCGTTTTTAATAATCTATTCTTATTCTATTATGTGTTCTTCAATGATATTGATTTTTGTTTGCTTGTCAATGTCTGAGTAGTTCACTAGTTAGGTTTTAGGGTTTCCTAGAAAAATCAGGTTTTGATTGTTAGATTTATCATAAGGCTATAACAATTGTTAGGTTCTTAGTCTAGACTTGTTATTAATGCATGAATTAGATTGGCCATCTAGTTTTTTTTTATATTTGACAAATAAACGCAAAGATATTTGGTTTAGAAGTTGGATCTAGTCTAGATGAATAAGTGTT
>OVBE01014124.1:0-12249 GCA_900406425.1 Iberis pinnata | reverse complement strand
TTAACTAAAATAATAAATTAAATATTTTACAATATTATAATATATTAAAATAATAAATTAACATAAATTATTTTTAAAATTAAAAACATAATATTTAATTTATTACTTTTGTTGATTCTAAAATATTTTGTAGTATAAGTTTGAAATTAATATTAAAAATATTTTAACGTATAATTTAATACTAAAAATATTTTAACTTAAGATTTATTGGGTTAAACCAAAACGCGATTTATTATCGTTTTTTATAATTTAAACCGTAAATTAGTGTTCTAAATCGTTTTGGGTGTAAAACGTTGAGAAAAAATAGTTGAGGGGGTCGTGTAAAAAGCAATTTAAGTTCAGGTGGGAAATTAAGGAGCTCTAAAGTTCAGGGGGCAAAAAATTGGATGCGTAAAGTTAAGGGGGGAGGGTAAGGAGCAATCTAAGTTCATGTGGGAAATTAAAGAGTTCCAAAGTTTAGGGAGTAAAAAATTGGATGGACAAAGTTGAAGGAGACTAGTAAAGTCAACCCAAAATTAGATAGATAGAAAAGTTAACTACTAATTTCTTAAAATCATGGCATGTTAAATATTATAACCTAATTTTCTCTCGTGTTGCACTTCTCAATCTTTGCTTGGGACCGGTGATCGGCGGTTCACACAGTGCCGGCACCGGCTCCCTTCCTTTCTTTTTTTGTTTTTCTATTTGTGGTATTATATTCCTTGGTTATGTTTCGGTTTTCTCCGCTTGAGGCTAGTGAATTTGACAGCTCCTTCTCAGTATGTGCGGTGGTTCCGTTCCGTCGGGCCTTTTGGCCAACAGAGCATGAAACTAGCAAGATTATCTCCCACCGATGTGATCTAATTAGGTTGTAGGATTCCTGGCCGAGCATTGGATTTTTTCTTGGTGGTAATCGAGGCACGGTGAGATCTTATCTCTACTTCAAATGTTATGTTACGATTGTGATACAATCCAACTATCAATTCATTCAATACCAAGAATCAATGTTCAATTACAAACAAAGATTCTTACTCAAATGTAAAGAGAAACCTTCAATAAATCTGTAAAACAACTTAATCTCGAGCTAAGAGAATTACATAACTACAAATGAGAGAAAATGAACAACTTGAGCTCGAGCTCTGAGGATGGTAAGCATTGGAATATTGCAAAGAAGTGTCCTGCAACACAAACATGTCCTTCCAAAATTCACTCATAAACACTGCATCTTTGTCACTAACAATGGATTTTAGGAATCCATGAAGCTTGAAAACATTATCCAAGTAAACTTGAGCCACCATTGATGAAGAATACAGATGAGATAGAGACATAAAGTGAGCTGCTTTACTTAATCTGTCCACTACCACAAATATTACAGATTTCCCTGCAGAAAGTGGAAGGCCTTCAATAATGTCCATTGAGACTTCAGACCATACAGTCTCTGGAATAGGCAAGGGTTGAAGAAGACCAGGATAGGCTGCAGTATCATACTTACAACATTGGCACACATTGCAGCTTCTGATGTAAGATTGTATGTCTTTGCTTAACCCCTTCCAATAAAATAGCCCTTTCACTCTTTGAACTGTTACATCTCTGCCAGAATGACCACCTACAATAGAACAGTGGAGCCACTACCAAATATCATTCCTCGATTGAATATCTTTGGGAACCACAATCTTTGACTTTCTTCTAAGTACATTCTGCACCCAAGAGTAGTGTTTCTTTCCCAATTGGTTCTGCTTCAGCGAGTCAATAATATTCTGAATATGAGGGTCAGTATTGTAACCATTCTGAATACGAGTCATCAAATCACAATCAAGAACTGACATTGCCATATGCAAAACCTCTGCACCTTCCACTCTTGACAATGCATCAGCTCCTTGGTTATCTTTGCCTTGTTTATAATGTATTTCATAGTCAAATTCCAATAACTTGGGTAACCATTGTTGCTAGATAGGTGTGTTGAGACGTTTTTCTAACAGATACTTCAAGCTTCTTTGATCAGCCTTGATCACAAAATGAACAGTAAGTAAGTAATGCCTCCATTTCTGTACTGCAAATACAACAGCAAGTAGCTCTTTTTCATAGATGGAAAGATGTAATTGTATACCTTTTAAGTGTCTATTGATGTATGCTAAAAGATGACCATCTTGCATCAAAACAGCCCATATACGTTGCCCACAAGCATCAGTTTCAACAACAAAAGGCTTATCAAATAATGGCAAAGCCAAAACAGGAACTGTGCAAAGAGCTTGCTTGAGAGTTTCAAAACTATTTTGAGCTACTTCAGACCACTTAAAGGAGTCTTTCTTAGTTAAATCAGTCAAAGGTCTTGCAATTGATCCATAATTTCTTACAAATCTGCGATAATATCCTGTCAAACCAAAATATCCTCTTAATTGTTTAACATTTTTAGGTATAGGCCATTGAGATACAGATGTGAGTTTAGCAGAATCAGTAGAAACTCCCTCAGCTTCAATGAAATGGCCAAGATACTCAACTTTGGACACTGCAAAAGCACATTTACTCCTTTTGGCATATAATTGATGTTGCCTCATCAAATAAAACACCTTCTCCAAATGCAAAACATGTGTTTCTACTGAATTACTATAGATAAGTATGTCATCAAAGAAAATCATAACACACTTCCTCGGTAATTCTTTGAAGACTGAGTTCATGAGACTTTGAAATGTAGCTGGTGCATTTGTAAGGCCAAAAGGCATGACCAAGTATTCATAATGACCATTGTGGGTTTTGAAGGATATTTTGTGTATATCTTCATTCTCCATTCGTACCTAATGATAACCAGCCCTTAAGTCAATTTTAGAGTAGATGCTTGACCCCCCTAACTAATCCATTAAATCTTCAATCAAAGGAATTGGGAATTTATCCTTCACTGTAATGTTGTTCAAGCCTCTGTAATCAACATATAACCTCCATGTGCCATCCTTCTTCTTTACTAATACAACAAAAGAAGAATAAGCACTACCACTGGCTTGAATTGTTCCATTAACCAACATTTCCTGAAAATTTTTATCTATTTCATTCTTTTTATACACAGCATATCTGTAAGGCTTTTGGTTGACAGGATTAGAGCCTTCTAAAAGCTTGATTTTATGATTATGATGTGGTCTGAAAGGAGGTAATGATGTAGGCTCTTCAAATATATTAGAATATGTAACCAACAACTCTTCAATCTCTGGATACTTGACAGTAGAAGGTTGAAACTTTTCCATTGATAAAAGCTGTGAATTACCAGAAAAAAACTTCCATTGTATAAATTGTGACCATCTGACTCTTTTCTTCTTGTAATTTGTTGTATTAAAAAGCCTTTAATTCTCTCATTGAACCTTGTTTAAGACCATGTAACACCATTCTTTGATTATCCATTTTGAATTGCATTTCCAGCTTCTTAAAGTCCCATGTAATAGGGTCAAGTGTTTGTAACCATTGAATTCCCAGTACCATGTCACAACCACCCACAGGTAAAACCATACAATCAGCCTTACAAGAATGATTTTGAAAAGACCATTGAAACTGTTGAATGAGCCCTTGAACTGCTAGTGTACTTCCCCCAGCTACTGAAACTTTTGTTGATCCTGCAGAATCAATGACACAGTCCAATTTTGCACTTATCTTCTGATCAATGAAGTTGTGTGTTGATCCTGAATCAATTAATATGAATAAAACTTTTTTCCCATGAAACCCTCTTACTCTCATTGTCATATAGTCTGTAGTACCAGACATGGCATTCACATATATTTTTGCAATTTCTCCATGTTCTGAATTCACATCTTCTTCACTTTCATCTGACATTTTTGATCTCACACCAGTTTCCATCATTGATAATTGTTTTTTCTTATGAGTAAGGTAGTGTTCAGGTGTGAACTTCTCATCACATTGGAAACATAATCCTTTGGCTCTTCTTTCACTTATCTCAGCTAGAGTCCAATTCTTTCTTGTTTGATGTGTAACCACTTTCTCCTTTGAAAAATTGTCTTGTTTTTCTTGTGCAGAAGTATTGTATTGTTTAGATTGGTTCCAATTGGAGTTACTGGATTTTCTTGGATGAGCTTGTTCATAAAGTCTGCTTAACATCAAACATTGTTTGACATATTGTAGTTGAAACATCCTTATGTACATTTGAGTATCCATACACAAACCAGCAAGATATGCACTACTCAAATAGTGTTCAAGGAGGTTTAACTTTGTACGTATGTGTTCAAACTTCCCATGGTACTCAACAATTCCATTAGGCTCCTGTAATTGCTTCAATTCTTCAATTGGATCATCTAGTACCTCTTCAAATCTTTCTCTTAACCAAATTATGTAAGTGCACCAATCACAAGTTGCCATAACCCCACTTTCAGATTGTACTAATGCTTGATGCCAAGATGATGCATCATCATCAAAATGGATAAAGGCGATGTTGATTTTCATTGATTCAGGTGTTCTATCAATTATAAAGAACTTCTCTACCTTAAACAACCATTCCTTGAGTCTATCTCCATTAAACCTAGGAAAGTCCAGCTTAGCTAACCTAGTAACGGCAGAATAGTGAGAGTTAGTACCATTTCGATTTTGGTGAACTGAATCTGAGTTGTTGTTGTAATTGGGAGCTGAATTACTAGCACCATTCATAGTCTCTCCAAACATTCGAATTGCAGCAAATACTTCTACAATATTTTTCTCCATTCTTTCATCTACTGCCGCAAATATTTTCTCCTTTTTCTCATCAATGCTTGTAAATTTCCGTTCCAATTGTTCGTCAGCTGATGCAAAATTGAGTTTCCATTTTCGCGTGAATTTATGTTATTGCTTTTGACAGAATACGTTCCAATTTCGCCTCCATAGTGTCTTCTTGATCACGATTTGAGATCTCCTTTCTTGATGTTTGAGAGCGAGTTTCTGCCATAGTTGAAAGAAATTCCAGAGGATCGTGAGACAAACTGATACCTTTGATACAATCCAACTATCAATTCATACAATACCAAGAATCAATGTTCAATTATAAACAAAGATTCTTACTCAAATGTAAAGAGAAACCTTTAATGAATCTCTACAACTTGAGCTCGAGCTAAGAGAATTACAGAACTACAAATGAGAGTAAATGAACAATTGAATCAAGCTGAATCTTCTCCAATGAACTTTAATCACTTTATAGACTCTGTTTTTCCCTTCACTTTGTTTCGTTCTGTTTTTCAATATGTTTTTATGTTGAAAGTTGTTATCAACAGCTTCTAACGACTTCTTCAACAGCTTCCAATGACTTCTCCATCTTCCAGTTACCAACCTCCACGTGTCAACTTATTTATCTACATCAGATTGCTTGATTTTGGTTTCTTGCATAGATATGGGCTTGTATCACCACGATTATTATAAAAAGATCGAATTATTTTTTTAATAATCGGACTCTGTTTGTGCTCTCGGCTCCTTAGTACCTCTTCGATCTCGATCGAAATCCGTGGTCTTTGATTTTAGCTTCGGCTTTCCCGGTTAAGGTGGTTCCTTGTTTCTACATCATATGCTTGTTTGAGGCTTTCTTGTTTTGGACTCTTAGCATTAGCGTTTCTGGTCATCTCCAGTATCGAGTTTCGACTTCGCCGTCCACCGGTCATTTGGTAGAGTTACTGATATCATCAGACTCTCTTTTTTAAAATAAAAGGTCTACATGTCTTCATCTCTGAGCTAGTCTAATTCGGTGTAGGAGGAATCGCATCCAAGGATTCTTCCTTGCCTACTCAGAGTTTGAAGTCTCTTTGGAGTTTCAGTTCTCAAAATTTGGTGTCTTGTTATTTTCCCATACTTTGTTTATAGAATATGTGTATTTTCATGTTTCATATGTTTTCGGTTTTAGCTCATCTTTTTATTGATTTTTTGGGTTTTGATTTCGAGGAATTAATAAGTTTTGCCGATTTAGTTTGTACTCGGTTCCAGTTTGTATCTTCTAATTTGATGGCGGAAAAAACCTAAAATCAGGGTTAGGATAGTTATATATTTGTGAAAATGGCATCTTTCTTTTATCTAGAGTCTTATTCTATCCCCAAATTATTGAACATGAGTGATCTAACGAGTGCAATATCCTTAAACGTTGTTAGCGCTAAAAAAGGGAAAATGGTCAATTCCTACCTGAACTATGACTTCGGGTAAGTACTTAAATCATCCTAGACTTCTGATATGAAATATTTTCGATCATGAACATTACAAACGGTGCTAAAATCCGATTTACGTTTAACACCATCTAATCCACCACTAACCGTGCTGACTAGGATTACACATAGATTAGATATTAGTGACGTCGTTTTAAAAATTCTAACGTCGTTTTGGTCTGTTGAAAATGTCGAATTCTTCTTCTTTTAGGGTTTTATTGTTCTTCAGTAGCACGATTTCTTCAAGCTTCGTTTGTACATTACTCTTCCTCAAAATTCAGATGAAAAGAGTATCACCCTTACTGAAATTTCCAAAAGAAACACAAAATTAATCACTAAATTCATGCAAAAACAGATTCATCTACCTATCGATCGACTGTAATTACACATGCTGACTAAAAACAATCAAAGAAAGGACTGAAATAAAATTAAAAAAAAAAGAAGAAGAAATTACTAATAGAACAATAAGATTCACCAACATATAAATATCTAACGAGTGCAATGTCCTTGAACGTTGTTAGCGCTAAATCGGACACAGACTTGTGAAAAATAAGCTCTCCTTTCAATTACTACTTTTATTTCACAACGACCAAACCAAATCGGTTTGTATTTATGTAAAAAGGAAACAAAACAACAAAAGCAGCACTGGTATTCAGTGATAAAACAACAACAACAACAACAAAAAACAGTTCAGCAGCTAAGAAAACCAAATTACTACTAAGTTTTTACCACATTGCATACAAGACAGTAAAAGTTGTTTCATCTCTCTCAGTACTTGCTCCTACCATCTCCTTCCGTTATGACATCATTGAAAGTTCCACCACTCGGGATCATCGGTAACACATGTTCTTGGTGCGGACAAATCACATCCAACAAATATGGACCAGGTGTATCCAACATTGTCTGAATAGCTTCTCGGAGGTCTGCTTTCTTTGTCACCCTCGCCGCTGGAATTCCACAAGCTGCAGCAAACTGAAGCATATTCGGGAATATCTCGTCCTCTTTTGCTGGGTTTCCAAGATATGTGTGAGCTCTGTTAGCTTTGTAGAACCGATCTTCCCATTGCATAACCATGCCAAGATGCTGGTTGTTCAATAAGAGTATCTTCACTGGAAGATTTTCTACACGGATTGTAGCCAGTTCCTGCACATTCATCATGAAGCTTCCATCACCATCAATGTCTACAACAATCGCATCAGGGTTTGCGACAGACGCTCCAATTGCAGCAGGAAGTCCAAAACCCATAGCTCCCAAGCCTGCTGATGATAGCCACTGCCTCGGTTTCCTGTAATTGTAAAACTGTGCCGCCCACATTTGATGTTGTCCAACACCAGTACTAATAATTGCCTTCCCATCAGTTAACTCATCAAGGACTTGAATAGCGTACTGTGGAGGAATGGCTTCACCGAAAGTTTTGAATTTCAGTGGGAACTGCTGTTTCTGTTTACTCAACTCATTCCTCCAAACTCCAAAATCAAGCTTTAGCTCTCCTCCTCGGTTCTCAAGAACCTTGTTCATCCCTTGCAAAGCTAGCTTAACATCCCCACAAACAGACACATGAGGTGTCTTGTTCTTCCCAATCTCAGCTGAGTCAATATCAATGTGAACTATCTTAGCCCGGCTAGCAAATGCCTCAAGCTTACCTGTGACACGATCATCAAACCTAACCCCAAAAGCCAACAAAAGATCGCTATATTCCACAGCGTGATTTGCATACACAGTCCCGTGCATTCCAAGCATATGCAACGACAATTCATCATTACAGTTATAAGAGCCAAGACCCATCAACGTACTAGCAACAGGGATTCCAGTAAGTTGCACAAATCTAGCCAATTCATCGCTTGAATTCAAACATCCACCACCAACATACAGCACAGGCTTCTTAGATTCAGAGATCAATCTAACAATCTGCTCTAAATGAGAATCTTCAGGAGGTTTAGGCATTCTAGATAAATAACCAGGTAAACGCATAGATTGTTCCCAGTTAGGAATAGCAAGCTGTTGCTGAATATCTTTAGGAACATCAATCAAAACGGGTCCGGGTCGACCCGAAGTAGCTAGAAAGAAAGCTTCTTCAACGATCCTAGGGATATCTTCAACATCCATCACCAGATAGTTATGTTTCGTAATCGAACGCGTTACCTCTACGATTGGAGTCTCTTGAAATGCATCTGTACCAATCATCCGGCGAGGGACTTGTCCTGTAATAGCTACGAGCGGGACGCTATCGAGCATTGCGTCGGCTAATCCGCTGACGAGATTGGTTGCTCCGGGACCTGAAGTGGCTATGCAGATTCCTGGTTTTCCGGAGGAGCGAGCGTAACCTTCGGCGGCGAAAATTCCTCCTTGTTCGTGACGAGGGAGAACATTACGGATTGTGTTGGATCGAGTTAGCGCTTGATGGATCTCCATGGATGCGCCTCCTGGATAAGCGAAAACAGTCTCCACTCCTTGGCGTTCCAGAGCTTCAACGAGGATATCAGCGCCTTTTCGTGGCTGATCGGAGGCATATCGGGAGACGAATTTATCGTTCTGAGTGGTTTTCGCAGGAGAATCATTTGAGACATTAGTAACTGAGTTGACGACGGCGGAGCAGGAGAGAGGACGGGATTTGTTACCGCGGCGACGGGAAGGAGATTTGTGAGGGTTTAGGGAAAATGGTAGGGAAAATCTGGAAATAGGTAATGGAGATTTAGAAGAGGCATGAGAAGGTTTCAAGGAGAAGGATATCGGAGAAGTCGATGTTGCCGCCGCCATTGAAGAGGAGCGAAGCAAAGACAGAGAGACACAAAATAACAACTTGTGAACATTAATGTTCATAAAATACGAGACTAAAAGGGTTTTATATGCTAGATTACGAAGATGCCCTCATCATTTGATTTTTGTCACTATTTATTTATAGATACAACTCACGTGACAACATCTAGTCCAAACAATATTTGGCATTGAGGCTTGAATATCAACTAGAGAATTTGTGGATGATAAAAAATCACAAGTTGTATTTCTGAAATTAATCTGAGCTCTAATTTAGTTGTGATGTCTTAGTGTTGGGTTTCAATTGGGATTTCGTTTTCAAAGCTTTACTTCTAGTTCTTGAGGACAATAAACTTTCAATACATAAAAAAGAAGGTTGAAATGAAACAGAAGAATTGTAATATTCGAATAAGAAATAAAATGTGGCCGGCCACAAAGCAGAAGACGTGACATAAAAAAACATAGTTTATAAACTTCCCCAAGGCTGATAATGTCCTTCTTCTCCTAACCCTAGCCTCATTACCTGTCCCAACAACTCACACTTCAGAAACTTTCACAAATGAATAATTTTCTCAACATTTCTTTCATTAACAACCCCAAAGTTGTATACAGAAATAATAAGACTACACAAACAGAAGAGAGACTCCATAGATAGGATTAAGAACAATCAATACGTATAGGACAAACAGAGAGCTAAGACAGCTGAAAGAAACAATGGACATAGAAAAGTTATAATCTTTTGAGGGAAGAACCGAAAGAAGCAACTGAAATTCATCCAAAATTCCCAAATCTCTCACTATCTGATTTATATCCTCTATATAACAACAGCTTCTATTCACCCACCTAGATTACAAATAGTCTATAATCAAGGATCTTTAAAGAAATGGCATCTATTTCAAGAGAACAGTAAACTCGTATAAGCAGAGATATATATACAACCAGCCATTACCACATTCACAAAACTTCAGAAAAAGTTTGTTAAGAGTGTAAGAAGATGGAAGTAAACCTTGTAGAGTTATCCTAAGCAGATCCGACGATGATGTTGTTGATTGGGATGAAAACAAGCTTCACGAAGAAGCCAACAAATCCCATCACCACAAATCCGATCGCCGTACGCACAGCAACCTTGGTGAATTCTGAAAACCAAAATTATATCACAGAGATTGAGAAAATCAACATCTCTAGATCCTTAAACATTGAGAATCGCACCGAAAATCTCAAAATTCAGGATAAGAAGTTTTTAAAATTCGCGTACCCTTGCGATCTGGTTTGTGACAGCGCTGGACGAGACGGACACTACTCTTAGCGAAATCTCTGAGTGGATCGATGGCGGAATCAATGGCGTCCATTGCTTCTAAGGTCGATTTGGTATTGAAATTAGGGTTTCAAGAGGTTCGTCGTCGTCTTGTAAGATAATAAAAGGGGTTTTATTTCACAATATGATTTTGTAACTTGTTTGTTTCGTTGACTTTCGCCACGTCCGCAATAAATCCGATTCAAATCTGATTCGGTCCGATAAGGCGATAACAAACCCCGGTTTAGTTTTTTTTTTTTTTTGCCACATGGTTTGGTTTGTTATTACTCGTTTTTATTCTTCATCAAAAATTCTTTGATTGATAAAACACTAAGCCCGTTTATAATTTCCTTTTTATTTGAATTTTTGCATTATTACATGGAAAATTATACCAGATGTAGGATATGGACTGCGTCCAGGTCCAATAGGCAGAGACCATCCCAGAAGTCCATCTAGAAGGCGACGAGGTGAGCAAGCGCGTCGGAGGGACAGTGGGTCTAGTCCCCCTAAACTTTGCGAACAGTGACCTACTGAACCGACTCGCCAGAGGTACAGTGCGTCTAGTCCCCCTAAACCCTGCAAACAGTGACTTACTAACCGACTCGCCGGAGGAACAGGATACCTAACTCACCTGCTCCGCGTAGCCTAATGATGACGGGAAAAACTCTATAAAAGGTGAAGAAGGATCCATGAAGAGGAGGTGGGAAATTCGAGAGAGGAGAGATCCTAGAGAGAAGTTAGAGAGATAAACCGACGATATGAGATTTCTTATACTTGTTAAGGTGCGTCAGACTTGTCGACGCATCAAGACTTCAACTCCCTAAGACTTCGACGCACCAAGACTTCAACTCCCTAAGACTTCAACGCACTAAGTCTTCGACGCACCAAGACTTCAACTTCCTAAGACTTTGATGCACTAAGACTTCGACTACCTAAGATTTCTTATTCTTGTTTAGGCGCGTCGGATTTGTCGACGCCCTTATCTTACTTCACACTTGAAATCATCCCCTTTTAAATACGAACTCAAATCCAGGGGGACCAACCACCTTAGATTCAACAATTGGCGACTCCGCTGGGGACAATTTTGTAAGGGTCGACGAACATGAAGACACAGAGTGACAAGCCAGACTTTCAAGCTCTCTCAGGAAAGTGACGAGCCAAGCTCTGTCTCATTTTCGACAGAGCGACGCGCCAAGCTTTCAAGCTCTCTTCCAATAAAGTGACGAGCCAAGCTTTCAAGCTCTCTTTCAACAGAGCGTTGCGCTAAGCTTTCAAGTTCTCTTTCAACAGAGCGACGAGCCAAGCTTTCAAGCTCTCTCAGCAGAGTGACGAGCCAAGCTCTCTCTCTCTCTCTCTCTCTCTCTCTCTCTCTCTCTCTCTCTCTCTCTCTCTCTCTCTCTTTTTGACAGAGCGACGCGCCAAGATTTCAAGCTCTCTTTCAATAAAGCGACGAGCCAAGCTTTCAAACTCTCTTTCAACAGAGCGTCGCACTAAGCTTTCAAGTTCTCTTTCAATAGAGCGACGAGCCAAGCTCTCTACCTCTATATCAACATAACGACGAAGCAAGCTCTCTACCTTTCTTTCAATAGAGCGTCGACCATTTCAATTTTTCATGAGAAAGTAAGAGCTCTGACGTGCTAACAAAAAAAAAGAAAAAAAAAAGAGAGAAAAAAAAAAGTTTGTGACGAGCTCATATTGTCGCATGAATAGAAAAAGTAACATGTATAAGAAGCAAAAGTGCATGATGAGCTAAGGAGTGGACAAGCTAAGGAAGCAAAATTTTTCAACGACCTAGCAAGCCAAGAGAAGAAACGAGCACGTCGAGCTCATGACGAGCTAAGGAAGCAAAAGTTTTCGACGACCTAACAAGCCAAGAGAAGAAACGAGCACGTCGATCTCATGACGAGCTAAGGAAGAAAAAGTTTTCGACGACCTAACAAGCCAAGAGAAGAAACGAGCACGTCGAGCTCATGGCGAGCTAAGGAAGCAAAAACTTCGACGACCTAACGACCTAAGAGTAGAAACGAGTACGTCGAGCTCATGACAAGATCAAAAGAAGCAAAAAAAAAAATATAT
>OVBE01014123.1:0-12249 GCA_900406425.1 Iberis pinnata | reverse complement strand
GCTGCAACAAAGAAGTCGTGTGATCAAATTTTTGATGGGTCTTAATGAGTCATATGAGTCTACCATACGTCATATACTCATGTTGAAACCTATACCTTCAATGGATGAGGTTTATAATATGGTAGCACAGGATGAAAGGCAGAGAACAATCATACCTTCTACCAAGTCTGATAATGTGGTTTTCCAAAATTCAAGTTCTCTGGATTCAGATAATACAGCCTTTGCTGCTGCAGTTCATCAGAATTATAAGCCAAAACAGAGGCCAGTTTGTACTTATTGTGGACAGACAGGTCACATAGTGCATAAGTGTTACAGGATACATGGATACCCACCTGGTCATCGGAATCATCCTAACAATGCACAAACTAAGTCCAACTCTGAATACATATCACAGAAAGGACAGACTTCAATTCAGAATCAAGGATCTTCCCAAAGACAAACATATAACACAACAAATACTGTTGCCAATGTTGCTTCAGCTGGAAACCAAGATAAAATCAATATCAACAATCTCACTTCTTCTCAGATGCAACAAATAATCCAACAGTTACAGGTTCAAATTAATAAGCCAAATTCAGAAGTTAATCATCAAGCTGCTTCTATCACAATGGATGGTCATATGGCTGTTGAATCTAGTTCTGGTATTGTCTCTATTCCTTTCCCTTCCACTAGCCTCAGATATGAACACAATACTTTAACTTTCCAACACCAATGTTTAACATCTCTATATAACTCTTTACCCTCTGGTTCTTGGATAATTGACAGTGGAGCAACAACACATGTGTGTTCTAATATATCTAGATTCAGTCACATTAATATTGTACAGGGAGTAACAGTCTCTCTACCTAATGGCATAAGTGTTCCAATCACTCATATAGACACAGTCACCATTAGCAATACTTTAATTTTGACAAATGTCTTACATGTGCCTGAATTTCATTTTAATCTTGTTAGCATTAGTAGTCTGCTTAAAAATGTTCATCATTCAGCTCATTTTTTCACTGATTTCTGTGTAATCCAGGACCATATTCAGTCCTTGACGATTGGTAGAGGAACACTTCAACACAGTCTCTATATTTTAGAGACTGATGACATCTTACACTCTACCAATCTTTGTGCGTCTGTTTCAGTTGATGGGGATGTTTGGAATAGTAGACTTGGCCATCCATCATCTCAAAAGCTGCAGATGTTATCTGGTGCTTTACATATAGATAAGAAATTAGAGTATAGTCCTAGTCATTGTTCTATATGTCCTTTAGCAAAGCAAAAGAAATTAGCTTACATATCTCATAACAATCTGTCTCTTAAGTCTTTTGATTTGGTTCATATGGATGTATGGGATACTTTTTCGGTTGAATCAATAGAAGGATATAAATACTTTCTAACTTTGGTTGATGATTGTACAAGAGTGACTTAGGTTTATATGATGAAATTGAAATCTGATGTTCTGCATTTGTTTCCAATTTTTGTTAAATATGTGCAAACTCAATTCAAAATCACAATTAAAACTGTTAGAAGTGATAATGCTCCTGAACTAAAGTTCATAGATTTTTTGAATCAAAATGGCATGTTACATCAGTTTTCTTGTGCTTATACTCCTGAACAAAATTCAGTAGTAGAAAGGAAGCATCAACATATTCTCAATGTAGCTCGTGCTTTAATGTTTCAGTCTAATGTTCCTGTTTCTTATTGGAGTGATTGCATTTTATCTGATGTCTTCTTGATAAACAGGACACCATCTAGACTCTTGCAAAAGCTTTCACCTTATGAAAAATTACTTTCTAGAAAACTAGATTACAACTTTCTTAGATGTTTTGGTTGCTTGTGCTATGTTTCCACTTTTGTTAAAGACAGAACTAAATTTAGTCCTCGTGCTAAGCCTTGTGTTTTATTAGGATATCCAACAGGTATTAAAGGTTACAAGGTTTTAGACATTGAATCAAATGTGGTAAGCATTACAAGAAATGTGGTTTTTCATGAGAAAGAATTTCCTTTTAAAAATAGACAGGCTAATTCTTCTTTTTTGAATATATTCCCTGCTTCTATTTTACCAACATCAATACCTATGCTAGATCGTTCTGTTGATATTACTGATGCCGTTTCATCTAATACAGATTTTCATATTGATAATGCTCTTAATGCATCTGCACCAGTTCATTCATCATCTGATTCTTTTGTTTCTTTACCTGGTGCATCTCATTTAGATCATATGCACACCTCACAGTCCCCTATTGTCAATAGAATAGAAGAAACTATTTCTTCAGGTACATCACCAGCAAGACTGATACTAGATAGACCCAGACGTCACATCAAACCTCCATGTTACTTATCTGAATACCATTGCTCACTAACTCAATCTTTACCTATGCCTTCTCATTATACAACTCCTTACCCTCTTCATTCTGTTTTATCATATGATAAACTCAATTCTTTATATCAATCTTATGTTCTATCCTATTCCATAGAGACAGAACCATCAAATTTTAAACAGGCTATGACTTTTCCAAAGTGTCAAGAGGCAGTTAATGAAGAACTTCAAGCAATGGAACTCAATAAGACCTGTACTGTTGAATATTTACCAAAGGGGAAGAATGTTGTGGGTTGCAAATGGGTTTTTAAAATCAGATACAAAGCTGATGGAACAGGGGAACGTTATAAAGCCAGGCTTGTAGCCAAAGGCTATACACAGCAAGAGGGAGTTGACTTCACATATACTTTCTCACCTGTTGCTAAACTAACCAGTGTGAAATTGCTTCTTGGTTTAGCAGCAATTAAAGGCTGGAGCTTGAGCCAACTAGATGTGTCAAACGCATTCCTTCATGGTTCCTTAGATGAAGAAATATACATGAGTCTACCTCAAGGGTACATTTCTAATTAAGGACAATTACCACCTCAACCTCTGTGCAGACTGAAGAAGTCCATTTATGGACTGAAGCAAGCATCAAGGCAATGGTACCAATGTCTTTCATTAGTCTTGATTTCTGCTGGTTTCAAGCAATCAGCTTCATATCACACTCTATTTGTCAAGGGGGCAGGACAGGATTTCACTGCTGTATCAGTATACGTTGATGATATCTTGATTTCAAGTAACTCTTCAACAGATGTTCAGTTTGTCAAAGATTCTCTGAGTGCACAATTTAAACTGAAGGATCTTGGACCACTCAGATTCTTTCTTGGTTTAGAGATAGCAAGGAACAAAGATGGCATTTCCATATGTCAACGCAAATATGCATTGAATCTCTTAACAGATGCAGGTCTTATTGGATGTAAACCTGCATCAACACCTATGGATCCTAAGGTTCATCTCAGCAAAACATCTGGTACTCTGTTAGATTATGCCAAGCCATATAGGACACTTGTGGGCAGATTGCTTTATCTCACCATCATGAGACCAGATGTTACTTATGATGTTCAACATCTCAGCCAGTATATTTCTGCACCTACTGATGCACATTTACAGGCAGCTCATAGAGTTTTACGGTACATAAAAGGCAATCCTGGCTAGGGCTTATTTTACTCTGCCAAATCAGATATATGCCTCAATGCTTTTTGTGATGCAGACTGGGCTACTGCCCTGATACAAGGAGATCAATCACAGGTTATTGTGTGTACTTAGGTGCATCTCTCATCTGCTGGAAATCTAAGAAACATGATGTTGTAAGCAGAAGCAGTACAGAAGCCGAATACAGGAGCATGGCTAATGTTACTTGTGAACTCATTTGGTTGCAACAACTTCTTACTGATTTGCAGATTAAGGTCACTACTAAAGCCAAGCTTTTTGTGACAATAAGTCAGCCATCTACATTGCAACAAATCCGGTCTTTCACGAAAGGACCAAACACATAGATACTGATTGCCATACAGTTAGAGATAGTTGAAGATTGGTTTTTGTAGCTTTATCATGTTAGTACAGAGAATCAACATGCTGATCTCCTAACCAAACCACTACAACCTGGTCCCTTCTACACTTTGTTGAATCGAATGTCAATTTCAAGCCTATTTCATCCAACTATTAGTTCTTGATTCATTGGCTTGAGGGGGGATATTGGATGATTGTAAATACTTTAATAAGTGGTTTAGTTAGTTTGTTAGGTAGTTAGTGTTAGTTAAGTGTTAGTTAAGCTTCATTAGAGCTTAATGATCACTATATAAACTTCATTGTACTGTTACATTACTTTTAATGAGAATAATGAACTTTTACACTTTTCTCTCTTAAAGTTCAATATATACTTTCTTTAGATCACACAAAGCTTCAATCTAAAGAGTAGTTTAATCACATGATTAGAAATACCCCAAAAGAGAACTGACATCACAACACTACCACAAGGTTCAACCATTACATAAAACAAACAAAACCCCCAAATCCCCACTTGAAGCCTAAACAACCATGGATTCCACTTGCAACTCTTAAACCACAATTGCCTCAATTTTCATATGAAACTATGAGCACATCTAACATAACAAAGCCATAACTTTCATCTAATAGATCAAAGCCATTATATTTCAATACACTATTGTTTCTTATATCTAAAGCAGTGAAATTTTGCTCTTTGCATCTACCCTAGAATGAAGGGAGATAAGACAAATCACACAAACAAGTAGACATTCATATCTTTCGATCTGAGTGATATACAATATGAGTGATAAATCACAAAAACAAGAAGCCAACACTCTTTGCAACAGATATTGAAAACAATAATCCATCTCTTTACTACCTCAACGAAGACATGCATACCTTTCGATCACTGCCTATCCGAAATCGAGTTCTAGGGTTTCTAATCCCCAAATCGATTCGAAGTCACCATACTCGATTTCTCAGAACCCAAAAATCCTCTTCGCCTCTTCATCTCCGGCGGATTAAACGTGATTTGGCTGGAGTAAAACTTCAATCGCCTTCCGAAAATTTGGCAGAAAAACGAATTCCCAATTTCTTTCGCAGAGCGTGATATATATATATATATATATTTAAAAGAAACCAACCAATATGCATGTGACACGTAGGAGAGCTTAAGAAAATCTTAAAAAACTCTTCTAAGCATCGATCTTAAACTAAATAATTAATTTTGATTTATTTAATTACTCTAAATAGTATAAGCACTAGGGGTGGAATTATTATCCGGGATCCGAGATCCGATCCGGGATCCGCCCGGATCCGCTCCGAAAATTAGGATACCAAGAGGAGTCCGGATCCGGATATGAAAATTTTAAGGTTCGGATATCCGGATCCAAATTAAGATCCGGACTTATACATTAAATATATTTAAAATATATATATTTTTAATATATGTAATGATATTTTTATATATTTTTTAAAATATATTTTGTTTTTTTTTCACTGCAAATAATTTGCATTAACTGAATGTATTATCATCATTACATAATATAGAAATTACAGAAACAGAGGGTCTATGTAGACAAGTAAATGAAGAAGGACTAAGAAATTGTTGTTGAGCCAAAAAATCTGCACATTTGTTCATTTTTCTAGGAACCCATTGAAATTTTATGCTTTCAAATTTGCGTGACCACCATAGCACATCTCTGATCCAATTTTCCAAAGTAAAAGAGACTTGATTACCAATAAGAAACTTGTATAGGATTTGATTATCCCCTTCAAAACACACATGTCGAAACCCTCTAAGCCAAGCCTGTTGCATTGTGAGAAGCAACGCTTGAACCTCAACTTTTAAACTATTAGGAACATGATTACCATCTGCATATCCACCACCTTTGAATGCTCCAATGGAAGCCCTGAAAACCCAGCCTATTGATGCTGCCAGATGAGATCCCCTAAAGCCTGCATCATAGTTAACCTTGATCCAAGACGATTCTGGACGAGACCAACCAGAACTTGAGCCATGAGAATACACTGGCAGAAGTGATGAATAACTTGACTGAGAATGTGATGGCATATGAATTTCGTTCCACTCCTTTGTCTCCACACCTGCAAGTTGAACAATACTTGGCCAAGAATCAAATTTATTTTGAAAAACCAATCATTTCTGGATTTCCATAAGTGCCAGAGTATGAAAAAAGGCAAACCATAGTTATTGTGATTACAAGTCAATGGATTCCAATCTAAAATATGCAATAATTTCTTCTAAAGCAATATATGGATCCAACAAATCTAAAGTGGCTGAATTTATAGAGTTCCATACCAAATTTGTTTATGGACATTCAAAAAATATATGTGATATAGTTTCTAATTGATTACATCTAAGACAATGAACAGCTGAAGTCACACACCTCCTAACAAGTTCTGGCCCAACATGAAGTATATTAGAAGTAGCTTTCCACAAAAAAATGTTTAATCTTAGGTGGAATTTTAAGTTTCCAGATTTGTGCTTGTATAGTTTGGTTAACATTATTAGTATTAAAGGGAATAGATGGAGAAGTTAATGAGATCCTAACCAATATCCAGATTTAACCGAATACTCCCCATTGGAAGTATAATGCCATCCTATAGCATCATGACATGTATCCTTTGTCAATTTAAGTGATAAAACATGTGGTACATCAGCCTCACATATATAATGGTTAACTTTATCTATATCCCATAAACCAGTCACTTCATCAATTAGATGTGAGATTTTAGAAATTTGTCCTCCATCAAAATCTCTCTTTTTATGTGGTCTAGGAGGATGAACTGGCAACCAATTGTCAAACCAAATGTTTGTGTTTTGCCCTGTTCCAATTAGAACTCTTAGTCCTTTTCAAAGTAGTTATTTTCCAGCCATGATAGACTTCCAACCATAAGATGGTTGAGTACCCAGATTAGCCTGTAACACATTTTTCTTTTGGTAATATCTTGCTTTTAATATTCTAGCCAACAAGGAAGTTGGATACGTAAGCAACCTCCAACATTGCTTTGCTAAAAGGGCCTGGTTGAACAGTTCAATATCCTTAAATATTCCTGTTTTAAAATTTTGAAAACCCTCTTTCCGTTTTAGGGATACATACCTTATCCCAAGATAACCAATGCATAGCATTCTGATTATTTGAAGATCTCCACCAATATTGAGCAATGACTCTGTCTATATCCTCACAAATACCCTTAGGAAGTTGAAAACAAGACATGGAGTAAATAGGCATAGTTGTACCTATAGACTTTAGTAATATTTCTTTACCTGCCTGAGATAAGAACTTATTACTCCATCCCTGAGTCCTCTCCTTAATTTTCTGAACTATATATTGAAATAAATCGACCTTTTTCCTACCAAACTGAGAAGGTAGCCCCAAATATTTACTATAATCACCTTCATTATGAATATTAAGATAGTTCCTTATCCTAGTCTTCATTGCTGGACAGACTTTAGAGCCAAATGTAATTGCAGATTTCTGCAAATTTATCTTTTGGCCTGTAACTAATTCATATTTTAACAATAGTTCCTTTATTGCTAAAGATGAGGACAAATTTGCTTGACAAAAAACATGGAATCATCTGCAAATAGTAGATGATTAACAGCTGGTCCATTTATACTTAGTTTAATACCTTTCAACCTATTACTAACTGCATCAAATTGAAGAAAATAACTAAGAATTTCAGAACATAAAATAAAAAGGTAAGGGGACAAAGGGTCCCCTTGCCTTAAACCTCATTGAGGTTGAAAGTAATCCTTAGGTGAGCCATTAATAAGTATGGAATAGGACACAGTCTTAATACAATTCATAATCCAATTTATCCAAATAGAGTGAAATCCCATATAAGACAAAACATTTTCTAAAAAAGTTCATTCTAATCTATCATAAGCTTTAGTTATATATGTTTTATAGCCATAAATGAACTAGAAATACGTCTTCTAACTCTTAAACTATGCAATAATTCATGAGCTATTAAAACATTATCTGTTATCATGCGTTGAGGAACAAAAGCAGATTGTTTCTCAGAAACTAGATGAGTTAATATCGGTTTTAATCTATTAACTAATATTTAAGATACTAATTTATAACTAACATTGCATAGTGCTATTGGCCTAAAGTCTGACATTCGTAAAGGCACATCTATTTTTGGTATTAAGCACATATTGGTGTGAATGATATCTTTATCTAAAATGCCTATTGTGAGAAATCTATTAACCATAGAAAACAAGTCTAATTTAATAACATCCCAAAATTGTTGGTAAAATTCACTGGTGAATCCATCAGGACCAGGAGCCTTTGAAGGCCACATAGAGAACAAAGCTGTCTTTATCTCCTCCATTGTGACAGGCTTGATAAGTTCAGAATTCATTTCTTGTGTGAATCGCTTTTGAAAACCTTCAAACACTAAGTGCTGTTGTGTAATATCAATTCCACTACTCTGATAAATACCCTTAAAATAGTTGACAGCAACCTTAGAAATAGTGGATTCAGAATGTTGAATGGTTCCCTGGTCATCTAAAATATTAGTAATCTTAATTCTAGCCCTTCTCCCTTTAGTACTTAGTATTTCTATCACCCTTGGTGAGCCAAGTATTTCTGCTTTTAATCTTCCAATAATGTTCTTCATTGAGGTAAGCACGAGTCAAATCCCTTCTGATGTTATTAATTTCTAAAGTGTTAGCCCCATTAACTATGCTGCTGTTAAGGAGTGCGTTTAACATGAGGATCTCTTCATAAGAGTTGCATATGTTGTTCCTTTTCCACTTTGAAATCTGACTTCTGCATCTAATCAATATGTCTTGCCAATCCACATTAGATGATCTAGACCAGAAATTACTAATCATATTTTGAAAAGCTTCTACACCTCCTAATCTACCATCATACTTAAAAGTCCCTACACTATTAACAGATGAAAAATCTGCATTAATGATAACAGGTCTATGGTCACTGATTCCTATTTCTAAAAATTCAGCAGATAAGATGGGAAAGAAATGAAAACCCTCTGTATTTGCTATGGCTCTATCTAAACAACAAAAGATATCATGTTGGCCCCTTTTACCATACCAAGAAAATTTTTCCCCTATATAAGGAGTATCCTTGAAATCACAAGAAGCATAAAGTTGTCTTAATGGTTGGAATGATCTTTCTGGACGTAATGTTCCACCTTTCTTTTCATTGTTAAAACGTAACTCATTGAAGTCACCAATAGCTATCCAAGGACCTACCCTAGATTGAGCAATTTCTACTAATTTAGTCCATGTTGTTTGTCTTAAAGAAAGATTGGGGTGACCATAAACACATGAAAAATAAAATATATTTTCATTTAACTTAACAGAAAGATCTACAAGATTAGGGGATGAAAATAAAACATCAACAACAAAAGGCTGTTTCCACATAACAACTAATCCTCCACTGAGGCCCCTAGGTGGAACAGTAAAGCTATTAACAAATCATAAATCCTTAACAACCTGCCTAACAAACTGATCTTGCTGCTTTGTCTCCATGAGGTATATGATATCTGGGAGTTGTTTCCTAACAATCTCCTTTAGAAGTCGAACTGTAGAGTCACTACCTAGACCTCTGCAGTTCCAACCTAGCATCTTCATGGTGTTGGTGGTGGATTAGGGCCCACCGCGCCTCCATTTGTGTCATTAGCTTGTGGTTGTTGAACCCCTTGACTAAGAGATGTCTCTGAGAGCTCACCAGACAAAGAAGTTGAACAGAGTTGGCCATCCCCATTAAGCATCTTCCTCTTCTTACTCTGCATCTCCTGTTCTCCTTTCATTTTGTCACTGTAAAATGGATCCATCATAGGATCCATGTTCCATTCAGAAGAGAAAATGTTTGGTATTGGACCTTGGTCAATGATCTCTTGTTGATCTGGTTGAGGCTCTATCATTTGGTTGATCTCCTCCATCAGGTCAGTTACCTGTTCTGCAACCTGGATATGTGCATTTGGATGTGCAGCATGGTCCTGAACATGATCCTCCTCTGGATCTAACTCCTCTATCAGAATACCACCATGTCCCTGTTGATTTGGAGGAGGACCACCATCCTCATCACTGCTATCATCATCTGTGTCTTATGCTAGACCTCCATTTTGTATTAAACAAGCACCGTAAGCCTACCACATGTCACACAAAATCCCTTGAGTCTCTCATACCTTAGAGACAACAATGTATTCTCACCAATTAAGAACTGGAAGTTTTGAACAAACTTCATAGGGACATCAATGTTCCAATTCAGTCTTACACGCACATACTCCATGCGTGTGTCATTAACTGGATCAAAATCCACCTCCATTAAAAGCCCTAAAGCTCTACCAATGACTGTAATGACTTGGTGGTTGAGGAACTGGAAAGGAATTTCTCTGATCTGAACCCAAAATGGGATGAACTGCAGATCAAAAGGACCAATCTCAGGTGTCCAACGAACCAGGACAAGCATTCTATCTGCAAATGCCCACGGCCCCCTTCGAAGTACATTCTCCATTGACTCCATAGATGGGAAAAGAAACTGAAACTGTCTGCCCTCTATGATCCTACCATGAACTAGACCACCTAAACCCCAATTACGAGGCATTGAGGCAACTATGGCTCTGAGATTTTGTTTTCGAGGCATGAGAGGTCTGCCTATGATACTGAATCTATTTTCAGCCATTGCTTCATCAAGTAAAGCAATGGGAAGAGCAATTGGAGGATCATTGATACCCAAATCAATTTCCTGAATTGCACGACCAATGTTTTCATTCATGATTGGGGGTTGTGTTTTTTTGTAAATTCTGTTTTGTTCTTAATGTAATTAGAAGAGGAAATTGTGAAATTGCAAAAAGGAGAAGTGTCGGATTCACCTGTGAAATACCTGGGATTAAATAGCCGCAGATGTTGTAACTACCCGACAGTTAAGAGCCATCAATCGTCGTAGGGGAGCAAGTGGAGATTACAGATCGAATAGGCCACGATCTCACAATCTTCCGTGAATTTTTAATAAAAACCACTTTTAATAATTTTTATTTGTGTTATTTTAAAGGAATTCATAATTATTTTTTAAAAAAATTAAAAATTTTATATATTTTTTAAATTTTTTTCAAAAAATCAAAATTTTAAATATATTAAAATTTCTTTTCAAATTTTTTTTTTATTCTTAGCTTCGGATCCGATACGGATTCGGATATCCGCGGATAGCTCGGATTCGGATTTCATTTTTACGTATCCGATGGATTCGAATTCGGATATCCTCAACAACCCCGGATATTCGGATCCGTCTCATCCCTACTAAGCACTCCTTTAAACATTCTCTAAGCATTACAATTGGAGTTGGTCTGATTAACCATTTCTATAAAACAGAGGTAGCATGCAAGGTGTTCGATAGAATGCATAAAAGAGAATTTATGAATGGTGTAAAAGAACTTGGGATCGTCGTTCTCTTCGTTCAAAATTTGGATGAGTCATGTCGGTAGATGGTGTGAAAACACTTCCTGATGTCGAATTCTAAAAACCAGCGAGAGATTTCCCACTCTTACTTGATCCGTCTTAGGAACGAGTGGCAGCACGCAAGGTGTTCGGTAGAATGCCTAAGAGAGACTTGCTTTCATGGAATATAGTGGTTTCTGGGTATTCACAGAATGGGTTGGCGAGGATGGTCTAAGACATGATTAATCGAATGTGCAAGGAGAATATAGTAACAGAGAGATGATCGTGAATCTAGCAAACTCTCACGTTTGGAAGTGTCGAGGTAAATTTTTTTCATCTTTTACAGATCTTTTTTCTTTCCATGTCAAAAGCTGACAGTTGTTTGTTGTGGACTCGTGGAACAATGTGTTATTTCTGTTAGATCATTACTAGTATATGTTACAGAGTACAGAAACAGGAAAATTTATCAATCATTAGAATATGTTATTTGCTATCAGATAAATGCATCTATTGAACATGGACAGGACAAATACAAGATAGAGTTAGAAAATTAAATAGACTTTATATATGGTTGTTACAAAAGGACAATCGGAGAGAGAGAGAGACATAAGTCATCAATTCGGTTTATTATAAAGCTTAATCCAGAAAACGAGGTATCAAAAATATAAAACAATGAGCACTAAAATAAGATGTTCATACATTGTTCATTCAGTTTATTCATACTTTCAGATCTGAAGGAGAACTCTTTTGAATACACTTGAGAGAGATGTGTGTTGTTCTCTTTTCTTGCTTTCTCTGGTTAAGTATATTCTTTAACCATGGTTATGCAGCTATAACTAGAGCAAGTCCTTTGTCAATAGGAAAAACTCTAAGTTCCCCTAGTAGATCTTATGAGTTAGGATTCTTCACTCCTAATAACACTCACAATCAGTATGTAGGGATCTGGTTCAAGAAAATAACACCAAGAGTGATTGTTTGG
>OVBE01014122.1:0-12251 GCA_900406425.1 Iberis pinnata | reverse complement strand
AGAATGACTAAAGGTGCATTAGCTCAGCCATTTGATTCTCATGATTAGCACATTGTGTTCCATAGTCAAGCTAACTACTTTAAACAAGCGCTGAGTTGAAGGCAACCCACTATTTGGTGTCTTTGATTCGTTGTTTTTGTNGAGTTGAAGGCAACCCACTATTTGGTGTCTTTGATTCGTTGTTTTTGTTTTTGAGTCAGTCCCATTTTAGTTTACTAACTTATTAATTTTTAGTTGTGAGTTCAAAGTGTTCCAGGAAAGTTCAGAAAAAGAAGAACTGGTCGGAGGTTAAGATCGATCGATCCATCTATGGATCGATCGATCCCTGAAGGATGATCATTTGCACAGAATGAGAGATCGATCGATCCATCGACAATTAGGGAGTACCAATGAATTGGATCGATCCAAACGACCAGGAGCTTTCTGTAATATTAGACCGATCGATCCGTCTATGGATCGATCGATCCAAACGACCCGGCGCTTTACATAATATTTGATCGATCGATCCATCGATGTTCAAAAACGTTAAGTTCTCCTTCTAAGGTAAGTTCTGACATTTGAACTCATGTCTTTGATTTTTCTTTATTCTGGTCTTATTCCTTCTCTTGGATTTATTTTCACACTGGGAGGGTGTGATTTAAGTCTGGGGGAGGGTTTATAGCATACTAACCGTGTTTTGTGTCTTTTTGATGTTTCTTCATTTTCGTAAAAAATTTCAAAATTTTTTTGTTTTGATTTTGTCGAGTCTAGTCGAGTCGAAGGAATAATGACAATAATCTATGATGACTACTAACCCGGTGTAAGTTTTATATCATTCTCTACTTGATTACTGACTTAGTTTAACTGCTGCACTTAGGATTGGAGCCTCATTGACTGATTTCTATGCTTTTGAAAGTTTCGGTCTTTTGGATTGTTGATGATTTGATGCTAGCTCTGCCATAATAGGACTTAATATTGAACTTAAATTTTCTTGCTTGTGGTGGTAAGATACTTTGGAAGCTAAGTGTCTTGCTCTTCAGTTTTCTATAAAACCGAAAAGTTCTTTCACTATGATCCGGATCCTTTCTCTCCCTCCCTTCTGAAAAATCGGTTTAGAAAAAGTGTTGAAAGCGTGACCTGTAAGTCCGTAGTCATTGTCGGGCTGCTTAAATAGCAGTAAGAAAAAATATATAGAAAAGAAAACCACAGAAAAGTGCGAAACTTTCGAAAAGAAAAAAAGAAAAGAAAAACGCAGAAAAGTGAAAATCTTTAAAAAAAAAGTGAGAAAGGGGGAAAAAGGGCCAGGACCAAAAGTCGTTGGATGCTCTGTTTGGTATGGGCACTTTGATAGAAGATGTGCTTGTGCGCATTGAATCAAAACCCCATAGGTAAGAATGCATCTACTATAATCAAATTGAACTTAATGAGTTGGTTGAGATGATTTGATGGTTTGATTGATGTTGGATTTAGAGTAGGAAACAAAATTTTAGTTATGTGGTGGTGAACAGTTCTTTCGTAATGGTTGTTTAGGTTCAGTGTCTTTTAAGTTTTGATATCTATGCCCAAGGTTGCTGAGATTGTGAGAGTTCCTGTGTGGTCCTTTTCAAACCTCTTCTTCAGATATGGTTTTTGCTTTACTTGAGGACAAGCAAAGATCTAAGTCTGGGGGAGTTGATATCACTCGATTTTAATGCCTTTTAGTGGGTATTTATACTTGCTATTTGGCTTTATCCGAGTGTTTTCCTTGTAGTTTTGGCATATTTTCAGGATTTTAGGTGTTTGGGACGTTCTGGAAAAAAAAGATGGATTTGTGCACAAAATGGATGCAAATTGGCATATACAGAATCCGGCAGAAGGGTCAAAAGTTTACCAATGCTTGAAGATGTTCCCATGGATGGATCGAGCTGAAATTTCGACACAGAATAGCCACGTGAATTAGATTTCATATGGAAGTGGTTTGAGGTCAATACATTGGAGCAATCGAAAGTTATGACGATTTTACTGAAGACTGGTCAAGCTGTCTCGCAGAAGAAGCATGTGCAGAGTGTGAAAAAGAGATCAATCAATCCAGAAAGGGATCGATCGATCCAAACCTTCTGGAAACATATGTAAATATAGATCGATCGATCTGAAAATTTGTTTTGCACAATTTTTGCACGAAAATTATATTTTGCCCCGTTTTTGCACGGAAGGTCCCCAGAAGATTTCCTTTTCTCTAGATTTCGTTTTTCTCCTATAAATAGGAAGTTGAGACTTATTTTTAGGTTAACCTTTATTCAACCTATTTTTTGTACATAATTTTCAACGCTGTAGTTTTTCTTTTTCTCTGAGGGAGACGAGATCCAAACCTTGAACTTCTTTTGGAGAAGAATTCTGAACCCTCTTTTATTTATTTTATGCAATTGTTTTCTTTTACTATTGAATCTATGATGCTTGTTTCTTTTAACATGCTTGAATAGTTTGATAGTTAGGTTTTAAGGTTTCCTAGGGAAAACAGAATTTGATAGTTAGGGTTTAACATAAAGGATTGAATTGTTAGGTTCTTAGTCTAGATCTATTCTTAATGCTTGAATTAAATTGGCCATTTAGTTCATTGATATTAGGTTGATAAACATTAAGGGATTTGGTTTAGAGATATGACCTAGTCTAGATGAATAAGTGTCTCTGCTTGCGGGAGTATTGTCTTTGATGCTTATGAACATATCGAATATGAAATCATTGCATAATTAAATTGTTTAAATATGGCGGGAGTTTGTATTTAGTAATTCGATTGTAGGGATCCTATACTTCGGGAGGAGATTAGTCTATTATTGTCTTTTGAGTTGAGAACTATTTTCAAAATAAATCATGCATGTTAACCTGAATACCTGTGGAATTCCTTAATGCCTGACGTTTTAGTTTATTGATTTACATCCTCTTTTAATTTATGCTTTAAACTCTGCTACGAACACCGTTTTATTATGTCTTAGCTAGGATCAAGAGTTAACTGAAACTCGTATTGTCTGGTCTCTGTGGAAGTCGACCCTTTAATATACTACAAATATATGTTCTTTGTAGTGTAGTTTTAGGAGTTAAAACCTGAACCTATCAGCAGGTTGCGCGGTGTGGTAGTTTGTTGATGTTCTGGTTTTGACTTGGTTCTGGTGCTGTAGCGCGAGCTGCTAACTATTTCTTTTGATTGAAAAGCTTCGAATTCAGAAAGCTGTCCTTCCTCCTTTTCCTCAACATCAATTTCTACCGCAAGAACATAGAAACGTGATGGTGAAATAGAAGCACCGGGTTGTGTGTTAGCTGGATCGGTAATTTTAGTTGGGGAGTGGCTGCTACGGTTGGAGCGAACCACCTTGGACCAAGCTTCAATCGGATCATGATGTTGTTTGAGGTTGCAGCTTGGATATTGTTCTGATGTTGGGAGTGATCAATCAACTCAAGTGCTGGCTCGTTTAGAGAGTCAGAAGATCGATCCGTTACTTGTGAGTGCATCGATTTAGCTGCTTCATTTGTTGTATCGTTGGGATAGTTTAGGGCCTCTGTTCCTTGTGTTGTCGGACCTATATCAGAAGAAAGCAAAGTGTTAGGTTGGTTTAGGACAGAAACAGAATTAGGAGAAGGAATTATAGTTGGAAGGGGAGGTGTGATTTATGCAAGTTGGTGAATTGTTGATGATGCAATAATTTGTGGTGGAGAGTTCTCCTGAAAGACCGACTGAGTATGGTTCAGAAACCGGAATTGAATCAGTAGTGATAGGTGTAGTGGTGCTAATGTTCTTCTTTTTGGAATCATTCGCCTTGTGACCCCAAGTCGAGCAAGTGGTACACTTCGGAGGAATCCATAGGTATGAGATTTTTATTGGTTGTGATCGACCCTCAAGTTGGATGGCATCAATAAGAGTGTTGTCAAGGCTCAATAAGACTAGCACACGAGCAACATCAAGCCTTAAACACTTCTCTATTTTTGGATGAAGGTGTTGTGCTTCACCAATTATGTCTCCAAGGAATTTTAAGCCTGCACGGGAGAAAAGAAAGTCAGGCACGTTTTGAAAGTCAACCCATAAGGACATGGATGATAAGGTCCGTTTAGCATGAGCTTGAGATGGTCTCCACTCTTGAACGACAAGAAGTATATCAGCGATATGCCAATATTTACGACGGTATATACGAGCCCTCAAATCAGAGGAGTCTAGTCGGAACAAGACGGTGTCTTCAGATAGGAATTGCACATTGATCCGACTTTTCTTTCCTTCACACTTCCATATACGGTTCACCGTGGCATGCATCTTACCAATGTGAGGTGCCTCACCTACAAAATAACCAACAAGATAGTCAGTCCATAATGGTTTATCAACAAAAAGTGACGATGGGACGGTGGATGTGGCGGTGTTGCCGTGGATAGTAAACACCGGTTTTGCAAGTTTGGTCGGGTTGTTTGCATCACTCGTCCATGCCGATTTCGTTGAAGTATGTGAAATAGCTGCTTCTGTCGAGGTGTATTGAGGATTAGAAACCCCATATAACATCATTTTTGTATTAAGATAAAAATATTAAGATAAATTAAAATGTATATAACATCATTTTTGTAATAACATCAATTAAGAAAATAATACAATATTTGTATCCATTGATTTTTGATGATGTAAAGTATTTACATCATCACTTATTAAATCATTTATTTAATTAATGTAAACATAAATTGTATCACATATAACTAATATAAATATTAAAAAATTATACAAAATAGTCTTTTTGTTGTTGTAGTGTTTGTTTATAATGTGCAAAAAGGTAACTATTGTTAACTTACGTGTGACAGAACCTAATAATATATTTAGGGAATAAGAATGGTGAAACCCTATCCACCGCACTCTCATACTCTTTTCGCACATAACAACTTACTTTTTGTAAAGCCACGATGGCGCAATATGAGGTAATCTATGATATTTGTATTTCCTTATGAGATAATATCAAGGCAATAAATCAATCTTGAAAAACTAACAATAATTGTTGGTAATACGATCCTTTTGCAGGACCAGTTCCTACTGAAGGGAAGGTTGAATATCTATGTAGAAAGGGGAGGAGGGAAGTATTCAGGGATCTCTAAGCAATTACATGAGTATACGGATCCAGTTTCTGCTTATATCAAGGATCGACTTAATGCACAAATAAACAACGGGTCATCAAAGTACCTATCCAAAGAAGGAAAGGAAGTTATGATCACATTAGTAGTCCAAAAATTTCTGACATATGTTATGTCATGCTTTAATGTTGCCAAAAGGATTACTACATAAATTATCTAATGCAAGAAAATTTTTGGTGGAACATAAGTGGTAGTTCTCGTGGAATTCATTGGGTTAATTAGTCTACACTATGCTGACCAAAACAAATGGCAGGGCTTGGATTTAAATCTATAGAGCATTTCATTCAAGTGTTGTTGGGAAAATAAGGATGTTGTCTTTATCAATAACCATACTCCTTTGTTTCACGCATATTGCAAGGCACACAGTACAAAGGTTTCTATCTTTTTAAGCAGACAAACCTAACCGACCATTAAATGGGCGGAAAATTATTTTGGGTGCATTTTCATTGTTAATGAAGGAATTCGACATACAATTGGTGATGAGATCAACACTCGAGTTTGGCTAGAAAAATGGTTTCCGTCCACAAAGCCTTTACCAGCGATGAGGCAGAGATGCATTCAGTACTCATATTAATTTGTGTCAGACCTCTTGTTAGAAGGTTCAATTTATTGAAATAGCATGAGGATCAATAATAAATTGATCCTAAAAAGATATACCATTGGTTTTGAGTACTTGAACATCCATAAATGCAAATCAAGAATAATGTTGGCACTATACAAATTTTGGGAATTATATGGTCAAATCATTGTACAAATTAGCTGAGGCGAATTCAAACGAAGAAAAAATCAACTACTATGTCACTGAATGTATTTAAAGAGAAAGCATGGAAGGTTATGGCACCAAATAAGATGCGACATTTTTTGTGGCGGGTTTCATCAAGAACCATTGCAGTTAATGAGTAATTATTTAACGAAATATCAAAGTGGTGATGTTTGATAGGTTTTGTAAATATTCCATGTTTACAAAAGAATAGAATTTCCATAATGTAAGGAATCAACCAATAAATACCATAAAACCTATCAAACATCACCAAGACTATTTCAAACTACTACCAATAACCCTTCACAATCATTCCTAACATATACTACCATCATCAGCATCTTTACGTTCTTCATCATCTATTTCTTGGATAGGCAATGGTGCGCCAACTAAATCCTCATATGTTTCTAACTCATGATATCCCCTTAGGCGGTGCTCTCATTACAACATACCGATTTGAAGAATTATCTTCCCTAGAGTAGAAAACTTGTTTTTCTTGAGTAGGTAAAATGAATGGATGTTTCAAATATGCTGCTTGGTTCATATGTAGGTTCACAAGAGTGAAACCATCTTCTTCCTTCACACAATTACCTTTGTTTGTACAATTGCATCTAAACAATGGTACTTTGAACATGTGGAAGTCAAAAAGTAAAATCTCCTTTATAACTCCATAATATGTAAGCATATCAGCTACTTGTCTTGTATCTCGTGCACTCGATCGACAAATACTATACGTTTTATAATTTACTCAACTGTTTTGCGTGTTCCGCTTAACCACATCTGTATGAAATCTGTGCCCATTACTGATGAATCCTTTATGTGCTAAAGCAACATTTCTTGGTCCAAATGCCAACCACCTTATTTCCTTAGAATACCTTTGTGTTGCGTCTGATTTAATCTGAATCAAGGAAAACATCAGACTTAGATAGACCAAGAAGCAACCAGTGACACATTCCAATAATTGGCAATGAATACTCTAACTCAGAACAACAAATATCTGTCTTTTTCAAAAAAATAAAACCTGGCCTGAAGCAACTTCAAATTCACAAACCATGTTCCAATCAAATAAACCAAAAAGCAACCAGTGGCACATTTCAATAATTGGAAACGAAGACAATAACTCAGATAAATTAAGACGCAACATTTGACACATTTCAATAATTGGCAAGGAAGACAATAACTCAAAACAACCAATATGTATAAATAAAAGATGGCCTGAAGCAATTCCAACTTTGCAATTCATGTTCTAATCAAATAACTAATGAACATAAACTCTAGTTAAGATGATACCTTCATTTTCACCCATTGTGAAAAATGCTTAGTATGATTCTTCCACAACAACGTTTCATTTCTAGCACATCTATCATCAATAGCTTATAATTCTTCCAGATGCATCTAGATTTGACAATAAAAAACAGCATCCTTTATAAATTTGTAATTGACATCCTTATTAACAGAATGAGTAACCACTTACTGCACGTAAAGATCCATAGAAGCCATGTTCATCAGCACATAGCGTTGTGCAATGTCTCTATCTTTGTCAGAAATGGTGACATGTACACTCTTTTGTAGTGGTCTACCTTCAACCACCATTCCATCATCCTCAATGTCTTTCTTCCGGTTAACTGATCCTTGAACTGGTACTGAATTTTTCAAGAACTCTAAACAAAATGCAATGCATTCTCCGGCTAAATACCCATCAGCCATACATCCTTCCAGCATTGCATGATTCTTCATGTAAGCTTACCTTTAGTGTTTTCTTGTACCTATAACTCAGTCAAAATATATGAATGGTAGTTAATCATCATTGCAAAAGATACATTAAAGAAAATGAGTACATCAAACCATTCGAAAGGATAGATCCATCGAAAGTGTACTGGTCCTCCCAAGCGTGTCTCTTTAGATAGATGTATGGGAAGGTGGAACATTATATCAAAAAGGGATGGAGGGAAGAACCGCTCTAGTTGACACATTGTTTTCACAAACTCTGTTTCCATTGATATAATTTTTTCCGGGTCAATGATACGTTGACAGTTGACACAATATGTTGAAGTGATTGCATAATTTTTTATGGCATTTCTAGGTGCTTTATGTAACAAACCTCTTATGGCAGCTGGTAACAGATTCTATGTTAGCACATGATGATCATGCGAATTCAAACTACATATATTTGGAGGGTTAACAGAAACATTATTGGCAATATTACCATAATAACCATCATGACCTCTGAAATTAGATAACCTTTTGCAGAAATTGGTCTTCTCTGACTTCGATAACCAATAGGCCGTTGGAGGTAAGTAAGTTTTCTTTCCCCTAACTTCTGGATGCAAGGGATTTCTGATTCCAGTATCTTCTAAGTCTTGTCTCCCCTTTAACCCATCTTTTGACTTTTCATTTTGCATGAGTAGAGACAAAACAACATCTGACACATTCTTTTCAACGTGTATCACATCAATATTGTGACGAACAAGCATATCCTAACAAATATGTTCTTTTTTGGTTTTTTTTCTTTCTGCAGAGGTCTTCCAAAATCATTCTTAAACACTTTTAATGTTTCATATATTTCATCACCAGTTTATATCCTAATATCATTCCCATCTTCAATAGTGTTGTCAAACCAAGCTTTCTTATATATGTAACGATGGCGTGGAGGTAGTCTTTTTCTATTTTCATCTCATCTGTAGAAAGTCCGAATCTAAGATTCCTTGGTTCAGCAGCAAAGTCTCGCCATGACTTGTTCACTTGTGCCCAAGTTATAAAATCAATAGGGTGTCACAATGTACCATCATCAATAACATTGGTAGAATGCCAACGCACATCTTCCGCCATATTTTTTTTAGATCTCAACATCCTCCTAAATCTATCCTTGATAGGAAAATATCTAAGTATCTTTGCTCGAATCCCTACCTTAATCTCGTTACTGTGTTTATCTATTTCCCATCTTGAAACTTTGCATCTTGGACAACTTTCTAGCTCTTCAAACTCTTTCCTAAAGGGTATGCAATCATTTTTGCAAGCATGAATATTATCGTAACTGAAACCAAATATCTTTAGAAACTTTTTAATACCATCTATACTCTTTGGAAGAACATTGTCTACACGTAGCATGTCATGAATTAAGACTAATAGCTGATCAAAGTAGTTCTCTGATATACCACTCTTAACTTTAATTCTATACAATCCCATGATTGCCGAAACCTTTGAGTATTCGATGCAATTTTGGTACTATGGAGTTTCGACTTCTTTTAATTTTTTCCTGAACCCAAATTCTTCTACTGGTCCATCATCATCATCATCATCATCATCATCATCATCATCATCATCATCCATTTTCATTCTTTTGAAATTGATTACCATCATCCATAAAATATGCAGTCTTGAACAAATCAAATGCCTCAGTTTCAGAATCAATAGTAGTGTCCTTTGTATTAGACCTTCCTTCACCATGAATACTCCAAGAAGAACTCTTATACTTTTTATCCATACCCCTAATTACTAGATGATCAACTATTTTTTTCTAATTTTTGATGGCATAAATTTTGGCAATCTCTACATGGGCAAAGCATTTCAGTCAGATTACCCAATCTTCTTGCGGATGAGTTTACGAAATTGGTTGCTCCTTCTGAGTACTCGGGACTAGTCCTACATACTAAATCGCAAAAAAGTTAGCATAACTATTTCAATCGGCGAGTGAAAGTATTTCTCGAGAGATCTATGTACATTGCAGTCAAATCAATGACTTCTCCCTATGAGAAATAAGTTACGATTGCTGCAAATTATGTTTAGAGTTAAGAAGACGGAGATGAGAGATTATGTTTTTTGGTCAAAGAGAGATTAGGTGTAGAATTAGAAACTAAATAAAAAAAATCGAGGGTTATGTTATTTTAACGAATTTTCAGTTTCCCAACAAAAACATCTCGAAAGGAAACAACGGCTCATATTGAATGAATTAAGTTGTCTAAAAATATCCAACGGTGTATCTTTCATCTCATTTACTATCTCCGCCTCAACTGCTCATTGGTCAGTTTTTATATTACGGAAAAATCATTTTAGGGTCTAGTGTTAAAGTTTACAAATTTGAAATTAAACAACTTAAATGTGAAAACTAAATAACCAATAAACTGTCAAAAGTTGTTTAATGTATATTTAAATAGATATAAATCATACTAGATGAGTTTGAGTAATACTAGTTACATGTAAGGGTTTATATCAGTTTAGGGTCTAGTGTTAAGGTTTACGAATTTGAAATTAAATAACTCAAATGTGAAAGCTAAACAACTTAATAAATTGTCAAAAGTTGTTGCATGTACTTTTAAATGGATAAAAATTATATTAGATGAATTTGAGTAATATATATTAGTTACAAATTTAAGGAGTTTATATCGGTTTAGGGTCTAGTGTTAAGGTTTACGAATTTCAAATTAAACAACTCAAATGTAAAAACTAAACTACTTAATAAACTATCAAAAGTTGTTGCATGTATAATTAAATGGATATATATTATATTAGATGAATTTCAGTAATATATATTAGTTACAAGTTCAAAGGGTTTATATCAGTTTAGGGTCTAGTGTTAAGGTTTACAAATTTAAAATTAAACAACTCAAATATGAAAACTAAACAACTTAATAAACTGTCAAAAGTTGTTGCATGTATATTTAAATGGATATAAAGTATATTAGATGAGTTTGAATAATATTAGTTACAGGTTCAAAGGGTTTATATCATTTTAGGGTCTAGTGTTAAGGTTTACGAATTTAAAATTAAACAGCTCAAATGTGAGAACTAAACGAATTCATAAACTGTCAAAAGTTGTTGCATGTATATTTAAATGGATATAAAGTATATTAGATGAGTTTGAGTAATATTAGTTACAGGTTCAAGGGGTTTATATCAGATTAGGGTCTAGTGTTAAAGTTTACGAATTTGAAATTAAACAACTCAAATGTGAAAACTAAATAACTTAATTAACTATCAAAAGTTTTTGCATGTAAATATAAATGGATATAGATTATATTAGATGAATTCGAGTAATATATATTAGTTACAAGTTCAAAGGGTTTATATCAGTTTAGGGTATAGTGTTAAGGTTTACGATTTTGAAATTAAACAACTCAAATGTGAAAACTAAACAACTCAAATATGAGAACTGAACCACTCAAAAAACTGTCAAAAGTTCTCGAAACTTTTATTTTGTAGGGTTTAGGTTTTATGGTATATTTAAGCATATAGGGTTTAGGGGTTAGGGTTATCAGTTTATGATACTATATTGTTGTCAATATTGGTTTCATAAAAAAACAAAAAATTTGTTTACCAGAAAGGGTGACATGTACACCCTTTTGTACCTTCGTACGATTATCACTAGAATTAACAAAACAAATTTGTCGCATTGGTACACCAAATTTGTTCTAGTTCATTTAATTAAATGAAACACAAACCACGCGTCTCTGAAATAAATTTTTCTGAGTTGCCTAATAAAATATATAAAATATATATATTTCTATACTTCTGTATCTCAATACTTGATTTTCTAGGTTTTGTTTTTTTTGTCTCATATTACTTGATTTAATTACTTTTATAATTATTAATTTTCTCTTTCCAAAAGTACTCAATCACACCTTTTTGACTATAAATACATTTTTCTCTTTCCAAATGTAACTTGATAGAGAGAGAGAGATAAAAAATGTTTTGTTTCCATTGGTGCTTGCAAACGAGTCGGATCATCACTTTCTTGAATCATTTGAATGAGAAATGAACATTCTGTTAACATCATGACTGATGACATATCTTAAAGCATACTAAAGATATGCGTTCCTGTCATTTCATCATATTCAGTTTCTTTTGCGAAATCCAGATATGCTCCTTTCATCATTCTATTCGCTTCCATGAATTGAAAGTAGTGAAATTTTCCAATGTGCTTGATACTTTGAATATTTGTCAAGTTGAGTGTAGTATACTCCGTGGTGAATTCACAGTTCTCGAATATCAACTCAGTTAACCGGTTATTGTATCCGGTTATCATCCCAAGACCAATGTTCCAATAATTTTTGATGGTTAAAGATTTTAAAATAGGAGACGTTGATATCAAAGAAATTATATTCTTGAGATATATCCAACCAAAGCATATATATTTTATCGGATTCGAATTCCAAAACCTTGATGGATCCAATTCACAACCTAATAGCTTCAATAACTCAAGAGAATTTAGATTATAAAAACTTTCTGGTAATGGAAACACATTTTCTTCTATTACTTCTTGAGTATAGTCTAAGAAATTAAGAATAGATAATTTACTTGTTTAGAGGACGCGAAGTCGATCAACAGGTTGATCTCTGATTCAAAACCAACCGGATTAGAGAGACAAAACTCAAAGATTTTGATG
>OVBE01014121.1:0-12252 GCA_900406425.1 Iberis pinnata | reverse complement strand
TATATATATATATATGATTTTATTAATTTTATAACTAATTCTATGCAAAGATCGCGTTTTTTTCCGTGAGATCGCAATCATTTATCTTATAAATTAGGATCAACGTTTTTCTATAATTAATTAGATGGCAATATTTAGTTCATAACAAATCTCTTTAATACCATACGTAGGAATGAAACCGAATTTTGGTAAAAAATTTTTTAGAAAATCTCGGTTCAATTCGATTGGTAAAATCGAATTGTTGGTTTAATTGACAGTTGGTTTAGTTTGTTTATGTTAGCTAAAACATATTAATTATGTTAATCATCTTGTAAAAAAAGTTTTGAAACACTCTATGTATATTTATTCTGAATAAAACAATTTTCTTCTCCTTTAAAGCTTAATGTAACTAAATCAAGATCTTTAATCTGGTATCAGAGCAATCTTCAAATTTTGCATCTTCGGTTTCGTTTTGATTCGGTAATCATGAGTTGTTCATTGATTGATCTTCGCTTTCTTTCGATTCTCGAGTTCGTCCTTGACGAGATTCAGCGAGCTGTAGCTTACTGCTTTTTTCTTCTTCTGATTTCTTTTCTTTCTTTCATTTGACCTCTGTATTAGTGATCTTATTCTATTACTGCACGATTTTTTTGTGTGTTTTCTTTGATTTGATTTATGAAAATGAAGAATCACTTGAATCAGGATACTCTATGATATTACTTGGTTTTAACGTTTTCTAGTAATTATGTATGCTTTCTATTTAACGTTATCCAGGATTTTCTCTACTAAATTGGTATGTTTTACAGGTTTCTAGGTGTTCGAGATGTTATGGATGCAAATTGGCATATGTAAATGCAGCGTCCGACAGAAAAGTCAGACATTTTCCAACGTTTGATGATGTTCCCACTCATGGATGAAGCTGAAATTTTGACACAAGATATCCACGTGAGTTAGCTTGCATATGGAAGTGGTTTGAATTTGATCCATCAGTGAAATCAAGAGTTATGACATATTTTACTGAAAACTAGTCAAGCTGGCTCGCATAAGAAGCGGGTGAAAGTAGACCGATTGGTCCAGGCCATACCGATTGGTCCAGGCCATACCGATCGGTCCAAACTCTCTAGAAAATCAGGAGCAGCCAGACAAACCCGGAGCACCCAAACCGACCAATATGACCTAGACCAATCAATCCAGCCTCTTGCGAGAAAATTTGGAGAACGTCCATTATTTTGCACATGTGTCCTCAAGCTTATCTAGTTTTTCTATTTTTTTTTTGAACTATAAAAGCCTTGTGGCTTAGTTTTATTTTAACTTACACTTTTGACAGTTTTGAGTTCACAGAAAGACGAATTCCGAACACTGTATTTGGAGAAAAAAGTATGAACTCTGATCTTGATTTATAATATCAATTTTTATTTTATTGGTTTTGTGTTCTTCTTTGATTTTGTATTGTTCTTGCTTTGAAATGTCTGACTAGTTACATAGTTAGGTTTTAGGTTTTCTCAGGGAAACCAGGTTGATTGTTAGAGTTATTCATAAAAGGGATAGCTAATTAGTTCATTGAAATTATATTGATAAACGCAAAATAATTTGGTTTAGAGACCTGACCTAAACTAGATGAGTAAGTGTCTTTGCTTGTGGGAGTATTGTCTTAGAGGATTATGAACTTATCAAATTTGAACTGTAATGCATGTTTGAATTATCTAAATACGGTAGGAGTTTGTCTTTAGTAATTCAAACATAGGGATCTAATACTTCGGGAGGATATTAGTCTAGTTTCTATCTTTTGAGTAGAGAACTATTTTCAAAGAAAATCCTTGCATGATAACCTAACTTTTAAACCTGACTACATGTAGATTGCCTAATGCCTGACGTGTACTATTATAGATTTACTTTCATTTTATTTTAGTTATTGCTCTATTTTAGTTACAAATACTCTTTGATATTGTCTTAACTTTATTCGATATTAAATTGAAAGTTGTGCTATTTGGTCTCTGTGGATTCGATCCTATCTATGCTATAATGATATATTCTTTGTAGCATAGTTATAGGAATTAAATTATAAATCTATCAAAATTTTGGCACCGTTGCTGGGGACCAATACAATGCATTCTAAGTTTTCTTTAGAGTTTAGTCTACGATCTTTATTTTTCTCTTATTTTTATTTTATTTTATATATAGGTGATGGTCATGGATTACAATGATTGGCTGCATGAGCAGAAGGACACATTCGAAGATAACATTCAGGATGATTATATGGGGAGGAACCATTTGATGAGAATGTGCTTACCCCAGAATAAAGAAAGTAGAGTTTGATCATGTTCAAAAAGAGTATCCAACACTGCTGAGGTAAGTTATAGTTGAGACGCTTCCACTAAACATCCTCTTACACCGAGCAACACTTGAGGGAAGAGATCTCACATTTGAAGAGATAAAGGTAGCTGAGAGACTCGAAGAGGTAATATATTGGGTTCCACCAAGCTAACTTGAAGGTATATTTAATTTTAACTATGAAATTCTTGATTATGAAATATGTCACATGCCTAGCATTGAAGATATAACTTCTAGTTTGCATACACCCATGATTACTGATGAATGTTATGATTTAATATATGAGTCTGAAAGACTAGGTACTATGAGGTTTGAATCACTTACTACGAAATTATGATGGAATATGTTATGACATTCATGATCTCAAGTTAAAATTTTCAATGCATGATGAGTTTAGTCCACTTCTTAAAAAGTCTTGCCTAGGAAATGTGCTTAATGTAGATAAGATCTTGAGTGATTTAGAAATCCTAAGGTTGAGATGGAATTTGGAAGTGAGAATGATGTGTTTTACATGACTGATGGAGATGAAGTTGACTACTTTATATTGAACTCCTTTAACTCTGAAATTGATTTTATCTTTCCACTAATGCATTTGATTCTCATGAGCCTTTTGTAATCAATGAGAAAATCATGATATATGCTACATATGTAGTTAGCTTCTTTGATGTGATTGATATATTTTTTTCATGGGAAACATTGTATTTCTTTGTACATATATTCTATTGCACTAACAGGAGAAGGACTAAAGGTTCATTGGCTAAACCATTTGATTCTCATGATGAGCACATTGTGCTCTACAGTCAAGCTAACTACTATAAACAAGCGCTTGGTGGGATGCAACCCACCCATGTAAATTTTTCTTTTCTTTTTTCTTGAGTCAGGTCTTACTCTTCCTTTGGATTTATTTTCACACCAGGACGGTGTGAAGTAAGTATGGAGGATGGTGTAAGGTTACTAATACTATTTATGTTTTATTTTGGATGTTTTATCATTTTAGTGAAATTTTTTGGTTTCAACGATTTTTATTGAGTCGAGTCGAGTGAATCATGACCGAAATCAATGATGACTACGAACCTAGTGTGACTTTAGAATCGTTTTCTTTTGACTATTGACTTAGATTAACTGTTGTGTTTAGGATTTGAACTTCATTAATTGATTGATATCCTTCTGAAAATATTGAGTCTTTTGGATTGTTGATGATTTGATGCTAGCTCTAACTTGGTAGGACCTAACCTGATCTTAATTGCTCTTGCTTATAGTGTTGGTATACTTTGAAGCTAGGTACCTTGCTCTTTAGTTCTCTGTAAAACCAACAAGTTCTTTCCCTATGATCTGGATCCTTTATCCCATTCTCTTCAATAAAAAAAGAAAAACGCTAAAAGAGGGATTGAATAATGGACCTTGAAGTCCATTTCCTCATCCCATAAAACTAGCTGCTAAAAAAGCGCAGAAATGCGAAAAAGAGCAGTAAGAAAAGAAAAGAGAAAAAAGTGAGAAAATGAGGAAAATAGTCAGAATCAGAAGTTGAATGATGCTCCATTTGGTGTGGGCACTTTGATAGGAAAGTACTTAAGTGCGCTAATCGATACCCCATAGGTGAGAGTGCACTTATCTATACTTGAATGAATCTAATGAGTTGGTTGAGATGACTTGATAGTTTTATTTATTTGGAATTTAGAGTGGGAAGCATGTTGTTAGTTAGATGGTGGTAAATAGTTCATTCGTAGTGGTTGTCTAGGATTAATGTCATTTGATTTTGATGTCTATACTTGGATTTATGAGATTTTGTGAGTTCATGTGTGGTCATTTTTCAAGCCTCTACACCAAATTTTGTCTTGCTTTACTTGAAGACAACCAAAGATCTAAGTCTAAGGGAATTGATATTACTTGGTTTTAACGTTTTATAGTAAGAATTCATTATTTCTATTCAACTTTATCCAAGCTTTTCTCTGCTAAATTGGTATGTTTTACAAGTTTCTAGGTGTTCGTGGACGTTTTGGATGCAAATTGGCATATGTAGATGCAGAATCCGGCAGAAAAGTCAGAAGTTTTCCAACGTTTGAGGATGTTCCTACGGATGGATGAAGCTGAAATTTTGACACAAGATAGCCACATGATTTAGTATCATATGGAATTGGTTTGTAGTTGATCAATCGGTGAAATCAAGAGGTATGGCGATTTTACTGAAAACTGGTCAAGATGGCTCGCATAAGAAACATGTCCAAACTCTCTGAAAAATCAGAAGCAGCAAGACCGAACAGTCCAAACCGACCCAGAGCACCCAGACCAATAAACTGACCTATACTGATCAATCAAGCCTATCTAGTTTCCTTATTTTATTATTTTCTATATTGAACTATAAAAGTCTTGTGGCTTAGTTTGATTTTAACCTACGCTTTTTACAATTTTGAGTTTACAGAGAGAAGAATTTTGAATCCTGTATTTGGAGAAGAATTATGAACTTTGATCTTGATTTATAATATCCTTATTGGTTATTTGTTCTTATTTGATTTTGTGTTGTTCTCTCATTGCAATGTCTGAGTAGTTACATAGTTTGGGTTTAGGTTTTCCCAAGGAAATCATGTTGGTTGTTAGGGTTATTCATAAATGAATTTATTTTGTTAGGTTCTCAGTCTAGATCTTATCTTAATGCATGAATTCGAGTAGCTAACTATTTAATTGAAATTAGATTGATAAACACAAAGGAATTTGGTTTAGAGATCTAACATAATCTAGATGAGTAAGAGTCTTTGCTTTCAGGAGTATTGTCTTAGGGGCTTATGAACTTATCAAATTTGAACTGTAATGCATTTTTGAATTATATTAATACGACAAGAATTTGTCTTTAGTAATTTGAACATAGGGATCTAATACTTCGGGAGGAGATTAGTCTAGTTTCTATCTTTTGAGTTGAGAAATATTTTCAAAGAAAATCCTTGCATGATAACCTAACTATAAAACTTGGCTACATGTGGATTTCCTAATGCCTAACACTTTTTATTATTGATTTACTTTCTTTTTATTTTAGTTATTCCTCTATTTCAGTTACAAATACTCTTTACTATTGTCTTAGCTTGATTTAATATTAAAATGAAAGTTGTGCTATTTGGTCTCTGTGGATTCGACCCTTTTTATGTTATAGTGATATATTCTTAGCCTTAGAAATTAAATTCTATACCTATCATTGTACCGCATGTTGATGTCTCTGTATTTGACATGTTTTACAAGGTCATATACCATCATTTTAGAGTAATTTAGATGTCAATATGTTGCATTCCTAGGACATTCTTAGTATATTTGCATTTCCAGGAAGTTTCGCATTAGCATTCGCATACATATGCATTTTGACGAGAACACTCTCGGACAAGACGAGAACATGAACAAATTGCTACATACAACAGTTGGATTTGCAAATGGAGAACAATGACCAGAACAATCAGCGCACCATTGGTGCTGGCGATGCACCTAATACTCACACTCACCTCCATAGGATTTTGCCACCAGTCGTGAACAAAAATAATATTTAGATCTAGCACAGCTTGATTTCCATGGTTCAAGAGAACAAGTTTCACGTGATACCAATGGAAGACCCTCTGGAACATCTTGATTAGTTTGACAGGCTATGCAGTCTCACAAAGATAAATAAGGCCAGTGAGGACAGTTTCAAACTTTGACTTTTCCCCTTCTCTTTGGGTGACAAAGCTTTCCAATGGGAAAAATCCCTTCCTCATAATTCCATCACCTCCTGGAACGACTGCAAGACGGTATTTCTTGCCAAATTCTTCTCAAACTCAAGAACGGCTAGATTTTGCAATAACATCTTTGCTTTTGTACAGAAGAATGTTGAGACATTCCGTGAAGCTTGGGAGATGTTCAAATGGTACATGTTGCATTGCCCACACCATGGATTCAGCAAAGCATCCCTTCTTAGTACTCTATATACATGAGCTCTCCCCAAGATCAGGATGTTACTTGATACAACAAGCAATGAGAGCTTCCTGAAACAAGCTGTTGATGATGGTTGAGAGCTAGTGGAGAACTTAGCACAATCCGATGGAAACTACATTGACGACTATGATCGTATTCCACGGGGCAGCAATGATTCTGATGACAAAACAAGGAGGGACCTCAAATCTTTCAATGAAAAGTTGAATAAGATACTCCTTGCACACCAACATCAAGTTCACGTCATAAGTGACATAGAGCAAGTTCAGCTCCAAGGTGGGATGCCTGCTGAACAAGAGATTAGTCACTTTCAAAACCAGAGCAGCTACAACAAAGAGTTCGTCAACTACAACAACCCCAACATGTCCTACCGCCATAACAATGTAGCAAATCCTAAAGATCAGGTCTATCCACCTTCACGGCAACAACAAGATAAACCCTTCCTACACTATGGTCAACAACATAACCAAGGTTTTTCACCTAGGCAACAAGATCGAAATGGGTTCCAACAACATCAACAAGGAGGAGCACCTCTTGGTTTCACCTCTAACCAACCTCCTGCTCAACGTTCCAACATTGAAGCACTGCTTCAACAACTTCTTCAAGGTCAAGCAAATAGTGAAATGGAAACATCTAAGAAGTTTAGTGAACTCCACCAAAAATGGACTCCTCATTCAACGCCATTTATGCAAAAATTGACGTTCTGAACTCAAGGGTTACTGCTTTGGAGGGCAAGTCTGCTTCTACTTCTGTTTCTACTCCTACCATAAATGGGAAACTTCCTGGAAAATCAATTTCGGAACCCAAAGGAGTATGCAATGTTAATGACATCTTCTTAGGAAGTACCTCTGACCTTTCTTCTCACACTTGTCATACTCACATCACTGAGGAAAGTGTCGCTCAAGTTTAGGGGGATTTGAGCTCAAATGGAGCTAGAAATACAACATCTGCAAAAACTGAAACTGATTCTGTGACATGGACGAAACCAGAGTCATATGCTAGAGTCAAGCCTATTCTTGGTGAACAGTTATCTGTTTCAAAGGTGAAAGAAACACCATGCGTTCAACCACCTTATATCCCAAGGTTGCTATTCCCATCACGGTTCAAGAAGGAGATAATGACAAAATACCCGAAAATCTTTGAGAAATCCATGAAGGAGGGTGACGATCAAGGAATGTTGGTACCAAATGATGAATGCAATGCCATACTAGCAGAGAAGCAGGAAGACCCTAGATCCTTCACTCGACCATGCTCATTAGGTCCATTGACCTTCAACAAATGCTTATGCGATTTAGGAGCATCCATCAAATTGATGCCTCTCTCTGTTGCCAAGAAGATGAGGTTTAATGAATATAAAACATCCAACATATCTCTGATTTTATTTGACAGAACCATCAGGAACCCTCATGGACTTTTAGAGAATTTACCCTTCAAAATTGGAAATGTAGAGATACCCACAAACTTTGTCGTGTTGGATATGGACAAAGAACCAAAAGATCCACTGATCTTGGGAAGGCCATTCTTAGCTACGGTTGGAGCTGTGATAAATTTCAAGAAAGGCAATGTCATGTTGAACGTGGGGAATGGTCCAAAGATGATTTTCAACATGAAGGACAAGACAAAGAAGCCCACAATCCAAGGTCAGCTATTCTCTGTTAATGGGATGGATGAGAACAACCATGAAGATGGGTACTCAAGCAGTGACTCATTGGAGTATGATTTGATGAAGGACTCAAACAAGGTTTCAGAGCATACAGAAGCATTGGGGGTTCTCAAAGAACCTAGTGCAAGAGTTTCTGCAGAGTTAGAAGAAACCAACTAGAGTGAGAAAATTGCCCATTTCAGGAGAAGCAGATTCTAAGCTCAAGCACCAGCTTGAGCACATCCCATCTCAGAAAACCACCTCGGGCACAACTTCTTCTGAAAACAGTTTTGAGCCTCAAGCCCCAACAATGGAATCCAAGAGTGATGATCAAGTGTTTCTACTCAACCCAAATCTCAAGCGTTCCCCAAGAGATGTGAACCCAAAATTCTCAAGGAACTTCATAATCAAGGATATTCTATTTGATGGAGCAATCATACTTGTTCCAGAGCCTGATAAGGGGTTGAAGGTGAACAGCCAAACCAACCCAAACAATGGTGGTTGGATACGTCCAGAAAGAAAACCTGGTGAAATGACCTCGGTTGTCCTTGGAAAAACGTTTCAGGGTCAATAAAATTAAAACAGGAAGTCAAACTTATTGACTTTAAACAAGCTCACTTGGGAGGAAGTCTCATGTCTATCCCTATACATAGAAAATTTTCAATTCATGTTTAGTTTTTATTTTAACGCATTTAAGTTTTTGTTTGGTTTTGGTGTTTCAGGTACCATTGATCATGCTGTGGACACTTGGTGTGGGAAAAAGAAGAAATCAGAGTCAACATGAGGAAGTCACAGGCGAACCCAAAATGTTTCCACATCGAGCCCAAGAACAATGTTAATCGAGTTCACATCGAGCCAAGGACAAGAAGGACACATCACCTCGATCTCCACTTCAACCACTCTCTCCCACTCAACCTGAATACATTACCACTCCAACCATATTTCATTGTATATACCATAGCATATTTTCCATTTGTTGTTACGTTTTGGTCCTAACTTCTCCTTCGAATTTTTATTACACAAGGGATTGTGTAATTTAAGTTTGGGGGAGAGGATAGGAGGTACTTATCATATTTACTTGTTTTCTTATTTCAATTTTGCATCTAAGGCATACAAAAACAAAAGAAATTCAATTTTCTCGAAAATCATTTTCAAAAACAGAGTGATCATGTAGTTGCATTAGTCTGTTAGGATTAAGTTTAGGTTGTCTGCACTTGCATAGGAATCTAGGACCTTGTAAATGAGTTGCTTCCTTAGGTAGTATCGATTCCCTGGTTGTCAGTTGTCTAATGCATCCTGATTAAATCTGAAGTAAGACTGCATCATACCTGGAATGTGAAATTACATGATCCTTTCTTTTCTGAAGCATGTTGTGACATGAAGTTTATCTATTTTTATTAGAACCTAAAATTGATATTTAATTATCATGTTTGTGTGTTGGATTTAAACTCATGGATAGCATACATATTTGGATTATCTTTTACCATTTCACCACTCTTGTTAATCCAAGTAGACTTCCCACCCTGAACCTTGCCTTCTTTCAAACCATGAATTTATTACTGAGTGCCAGGTCTTTTATGGAATGAACTTGGTAGAAAGTGTTAGGTTCGAACTGATAAGAATAAAATCTCATATAGTTCTAGTCCATGCTTTTTGGACTAGATAGGACTAGGTGGGGTTTGATTCTGGGTATTGGGGGTTGGTTTGAAAAGGATGAAAACATGTTGGGAAGCTGGTAAAAGAAAGGGTATGGTTATGAACTTTAGGAGAGGAAAGGAAAAGAAAAAGAAAACAGAATGGTCTTGTAAAAGGTTTAGGGGAAAATGATATGATAAGTATGGTTAGTGTAGAGACAGAAAAGGAAATGACAAGGAAAGAAAAGGGTAAAAACCCAAGAAGTTAGTGAAAAATGAAAAAGGTCAGAAACCATAGGCACTCAAAATCAGGAAGTCCCCAAATCCGCTAACAGTCAAATAATAAAGAACCCTCTTCTAGGAACAATTAAGGAAAAGATGAAAAATGGAAAAATGTGAGCGACTAAGGTCACTTAGAAAATTAAAAGGGTAGAATTAGGGTCTCATACCGGGTTTAGAATCATGAAATTTTAGTTTCATTGACTTTGGGTAGATGGGATTATGTTTTTGTATGCATCTAAGTGTTTCTACCTTTAGCATTCTGCTAAAGCTCATTCTCTTTTTGAGAGAACCATGTTCTGAAATGTTAGCCAATGCATAAAGGGGTCATTTTTATCCCTTAACCAGTCCCTTAGCCAAATGATTTCAATGAATGTGCATGACTTGATCCATGTTTCATGTTTAATGAATATTAAAGAGGCAAATGAATTTGAATGCATTGTGGAGGATGGAACTGATATGGATTGAACTTTCATGAATATGGCTAAAGTTTTTAAGTAGGATGAGATTAGGATTGCATTATCGTACTAGTAACCTGGACACTGATATTCTCTATTTTATCAGCATGTTTTGGTTCTGAGTTCACACTTTCAAACTTCTCTTCCGGGCTTCTGAATTACTTGCTTGAGGGCAAGCAAGAATTTAGTTTGGGGGAGTTGATGTCTTTGTATTTTACATGTTTTACAAGGTCCTTTACCATCATTTTAGAGTAATTTAGATGTCAATTTGTTACGTTCCTAAGACATTCTTAGTAAATTTTTCATTTTCAGGAAGTTTTGCATTAGCATTCGAATACATATGCATTTGGAGATATTTTAGCTATTTAGGGAGTTTTCAGAAAATAAGTGCAAATTTGGAGAAAGAGAAAAGGGTGCAAGACCCTGAAGAAATGGGAGCAAGACCCTGAAAAAGGGTGCATAACCTGAAACTGTCTCGAACAGAACCTGAAAAAGGTGCATGACCCTGAAATTGCCTCAATCGCACTTCACCCTCCTCGATTTTTGGCCTTGATCGCACTTCACCCGGAGCAAGTGGCTCGATCACCCACAAGCGGCTCAACAAAATCTTCTTCGCCTCGATCATGCATGTTCCATGCGCCTCGACCACAAGCGGCTCGACCAACTGTTCTTCGCCTCGATCATTGATAGGTCTAGAATTTAATCCTAGTCTATTACTGCAGATAACAGTTCAATGTAGCAAAGATAGGGTATCAAATCCACAGAGACCAAAAATAGTACACGATTCAGTTTCAATTCAAATCTGGCTAAAGCAAGAATAATAATATTGATGGTTATCAAAACAGTAAATTAAAACGGTTTAAAACTTATAAGATAAAAGCGTCATGCAACAGGAAAACCACAAGTAATCAGGATTGAAAGTCAATTTATGATGCAGAGATTTTCGTTGAAAATAGTTTTCAACACGAAAGACAAAGATGGTTTAATCTCCTCCTGGAGTATTAAACCATATGTTCTAATTATCAGAGACAAACTTCTGCCGTCTTTTAAATAACAGAACATGCATTACAGATCAGATTCAATTTTTCATAAGAAATTAAGACAATACTCCCGCAAGCAAAACCACTTATTCATCTAGACTATATCAAACTTCTAAACCAAATCCCTTTGTGTATATCAGTCTAATATCAATGAACTAGTTAGCTACTCTAATTCATGCATTAATAATAAGTCTAGACTAAGAACCTAACAATTATATTCCCCTTATGATAAATCTAACAATCAAACCCTAATTTCCTTAAGAAACCCTAAAACCTAATTATGGAACTACTTAGACATTGATATGCAATCACAAATCAATATCAAAGAAGAACACATATTTAAATTAAATAGATATATTAGAAGGGTTCAGAAATCTTCTCCCAAATATAGAGTTTTAGAATCTCTTCTCCCTCAGTATTTCTCTCGGAAAATAAAATAAAGCTTAAGTTCTAAAAGCCTAAAACACATTGTATTTATAGGCTAAAAAAGTAAAATATCAAATAAGGAAAACTTGGATAGGCTTGAGGACTTGAATTTCAAATTGGAAAAATCCTTCTTCTTCTCGGGTTAAGTGCCCGATCGAGCAAGTGTTTGCCCGATCGAGCTAATCACGTAATTTCTCGACTCTTCTTTAGTTACTCGATCGATCTCTTTCTTCGGAAAATACCAGGAACATTTGCTCGATCGGGCATAACACCTGCCGGATCGATCACTTTTGTCTGCAACTTCTAATTCTTCTGAAACTTCCTGAAATCTTCTGAAATGCACCATTTTTGTTCTGATTCGATCCAAACACCTAGAATACTGAAACTCTACCAAATATGCAATGAGAACACTCGGAATAATGCAAAATAGCAAATATAAATGCCCACTATTATGCATTTACACGAGTAATATCAACACCCCCAGACTTAGATCTTTGCTTGTCCTCAAGTAAAGCAAG
>OVBE01014119.1:0-12253 GCA_900406425.1 Iberis pinnata | reverse complement strand
TATATATATATATATATATTCTTTCTATATATCCATTCTTTGCTCTAACTAAATGGCTTATACAGGCGTTAAAGGTTATGGTTTTATAGCCAAAGGAATTTCATTCATAAATTCTGCTGGACCACACAACCGATAAACTGTGGCATTTCGAAGCTGCTCTGACCACTCAGCTTTCTACCATTGCTTATTTGAAGGTTATCAAGACACATTATATATCTTTTCGGGCACACAATTTTACCGCGAATGTGATATATATGGCACGGTTGATTTCATATGTGGCAATGCGGTTGTTGTATTCCAAAACTGTACTCTTTATGCTCGTAATCCACCTGGCCGCACAATCACATATACTGCCCAAAGCCGAAATAGAAAAAATGAGTTTACAGGTATATTTATGATTAATTGTAGAATTACGATTGCAAAGGAACTAATCCCATTGAAAAGAAATGTCAAAGCTTACTTAGGAAGATCTTGGAAGGAATTTTCTAGGATGGTTATTATTAAATCTTATATTGATGATGTGGTTGATCCTGCTGGATGGATGGAGTGAGATAATAAACCTTATCATGATAGGACATTGTATTATGGTGAATACATAAATGAAGGACCAGGTTCGAACACGACGAACCGAGTTAAATGGCCCGGTTATCGACGAATCCAAACCGCAAGGGAAGCCAATCAATATACTGTTGGTCCTTTTATCAGAGGAAATACATGGCTCAATTCAACCGGTATACCATATCATCTCGGTTGGTTATTGTTAACTTTTTGTTTGTTTGTTTGTAAGATGTAATTGTTAGATCTATATAAATAAATCATGTTTGAGAGTGTTGTAATCAATATATTGAATTGTAAACATGAGATCATTAATTATTTATAATAAAGACTTATAAACAAGCTCAAATATTTAACATGATTCTGACTACTTCTTAGTCTGATTCTAATAACTTCAAATATTTTGAATATCTGATAACTTGACCCTAAACAAGTTCAATGTGAGAAACATTTTAAAACTTCTTAAACATCACAAAGCATGTTTTCATCAGTCAGTATAATAACAAAATATTTCATCAACTGTTAGCTAAGTTTTCAGCATCGATGTCATGATTTATACTTCCTTGGATGCACAAAAGGACCTTATTTATTGAGTATGGGATATTTCTACATACCATCCAGCATGCTCTATACTCACATTGGGATGAAATTTAGCACAATATAAAGCGAAAAGTCTAGTATATGTGGAAACTACTTTTGCCAACTCTTTGCAAGAACCGCTGCTAGATTTAACACCATAAGTCTGACTAAACAACTAAAGAAAGATTGGTTATATGGACTTGTAAAGAATTTTGTACTTTTATGGTTATATTTTGCGTATTAAACTAGTAAAAGTCAAATAAACCAGTATTGATTTTTTTTTTTCAACGTAGATAATTAATTTTTTGGCGTAAATAATTAATTAGAACATTTAGCATAATACAAGCAATTTAAGTTTTAAATTTTAACTCATTTGCAGTTACGTGGATTATGATAAACATTCCCAAGATGAACAATTAATCCATAAATTGCTTGGACTAATTTGGGCTTATTTAAACGAAATTGGCGGATATTAATCTAAAGATGATTGGATATTTCCTATTTTCAAAATTCACTTAGTTTGTCACTTTGAATTTCCTCTCATCATAACATATCTCTAAATTATTAATCTTTAAAATAATACATTTGTACTGATTTCCTCATAACATATTTGCAAAATTAATAGAGATCGTCATCTTCTGAAACAAAACATCGTTCTCATTTGTAAATGGAGATGTTATCTTCATTTCTTTGAAACTATCTTCACAATCGCTTGGTGCATCTGCAGCCATAGTTATACTCCAAGCAGCGCTTTTGTCATCGTGTGCTTTATACTGTTTTAAAGCTTCGTCTAAATGATAATAACCCATGTCAAAAAATTCAAAGCAATCATTTAATGCCATCACCCAAGGACGTGAAGATTTCTTCTTCTCACGCATAGATTTAACGATTCCTCTCATGTATCTCATTTTAGATGCAGTATTCTTCGTCAATGCTATGCTCAATCCTTCCAATGTAGTTGCATTTTTGCTCTCCGGATCACTTTCAAGAAACTTTATGCAAAAGTCAAGATTGAGATGAGGTTCTTGTGCTGCAGCTTTCTTGCAGGTATCTCTTATTAGAGTTTGTGCCATTGCCAAACCGTTAAACACAAGAACCAACATAATAATTGAAACCAAAAACTTCATATTTTATTTATTTATTTGAGAGAAATGAGAATCGATTGATGAAAGAAGAGTTACACTTTGTGATTCTATTTATACTAAAAGGAAACAAATAGTCTTACCTCACATAATGTCTTACCATTCATAAACTAATTGTTCCTTTTGATAGTATTTCCTTATATGCTATGTTGACTATAAATTTAACATTAAGTTATTATTATTATTTTTTTTATCAAAAAAATAAAAAAATAAAAAAATAAAAAACTTAATGTTAAATTTATAATCAACATAGCATCTAAGGAATAATTTAAGTTATTTACATATTCACTTTCTTTACCAAATAAAATGCTTTTTCCCTCTTAAAATGGAATATTTTTTTATATTGGTCAACATACAATTTTTTCAATACAATGGAGTATATGTTTGTATTGGTTAACATAATCTTTTTTTTCCATATATGCACATTAAACTTAATTAGTCAATTCGTTTTAGTGCATTTCCATAAACCATACATACTGTATTTTAAAATATGAGAAATCTTCTATTATATATCACCACTACATAAATTTTCACAAATGTCATATTCTTACCAATTTACAATTTTTTAATTTTATTACCTTTTAAAATAACTACATATATTAATCCCTATAACACATTCGTTGACATATTTTTTAAAAACATGTTTATAAAGAAATTAATAGAAATTTAAATCAAGATTCATAAAATTCATAAGTATTTATAAGGATTCATAAGATTTTGTTTTAAAAGCTATTGTATAATATTTTTTTAACATATGCCAAAAAAATGGTATTTGCAAAACATTTCCATCATTACTCCATTTTCAGCAATATTTTGATATAATATAAATTTTATTACATTTACATATTTATTCTTAAATCATATATTACTTATCACTACAAGAAAGAGTTAATAATCTGCCCACCATTTTAGTCGGAAAGTGGTCGAAAATATGAAATTCCGATCAAAGTGGTTTAGTCAGAATTTTTATTGTTAAAGAGACTTCAAGTAAGCATATCAATTATCACTACTACATTAGTTTGACCGTGTTTTCGCAATAACGTCAAAATCACCAAAAATATATCAATTAGTGAGCTATAAACCCACGAATTTTTGTCAAAATGACAAAACTTGAAATAAGTTTTAGTATGCTTCCTTGAAGTCTCTTTAACAATAAAAATATATTGAAACTTGTTAATTACCACTACTACATTAGTTTGGTCATGTATGTTGTATTGTTGGCAATGTGTGTCGTACTGTTGGCTTTGTGTGTCGTGTTGTTGGCCTTGTGTGCCTTAGTGTTGGTCTTGTGTGTAGTTTGTTGGCCTTGTGTGTCGTACTGAAGATTTGATTGATGATTGACCTAGACGACCTAGGTGATTGTGCAGTCAAACATACTGAGCTATATTGATGGTTTGATTGATGATTGATCTAGGCGACCTAGATGATCATGCAGTTAAACATATTGAACTGTTAAGGTAGTATGGCTGAACTAATGGCTTAAGTGATAGTCGATCTAGGCAACCTAGATGACTAGGCGGTCAAGTTTACTGAATTGAATAAGGAATGGTTTAGTGACACCATATCTTGATCCGTAACCGAAGGGTGATTCTAGTAGGTCGATCAAGAATCATTCTACCGTGTGTGGATCAACTAATTGTTTGAATGATCATGATTCATTACTGTCTGGCTTGATCGGTGATTGATTTATTTTACTAAGGGTCTGAGATGTAAAGTACTTAGAAGTAGTGAAGCTTGCTGAGACTTGAGGACACCTTGAATAACCAAAAATAATTATGTTATTTTTGAATTAAGGAAAATATGTCGAATTGAAGGCAAATGTGTCAAAATTAAGGTTGATGTTTAAATGTGAAATTGTTATACTGAACTAAAGGTATTGTTGTCATAATCGTACTTGTTGGGCGACTGAAGTCTAACTAACGGTTGAGAGTCAGACTGTAAAACTAATAGTGGTACAAAATCATTGTGAGGATCATGTGGAAATGATCTAGAGAAGATCTAAGGGGATTGTGAGTAATTATGTGCATTCATAATAAGAAATGGATGAGTTCCAAACACCATAGAATTCGAGGACGAATTCATTCTAAGTGGGAGAGATTTGTAACGTCCGCGATCCAAAAATCCCGTGAAATTGAATAAACCGAACAACTATCTAAAATGCGGAGATGGTTGAAATCGATCAAAACGGTTTAATGAAAATGGTTTTAATTAACTAAGTGCCTATTCTTTAAATGAAATACAATTACATTTAATTAAACTAAAGAAAAAAAAGGTTATAGTTAAAGGAAAAAAGATAAGTTTGGAGGTTACGTAATAACAGGGAGTTTTACTTCTAAGAGAGGAAGTGATGAAAAGGATTGAGAAAAAGTGTAGGGAGTGTGACATGAAGAAAAATTGTAGAGATCAAATCGACGTTCAACACATTACCACGAGCCACATATCATTAGATAAGAGAATGGTGGTTTAAGCTCTAATCTAAATAAATCCACCATTGTTGAACTGGACTAGAGAAGATAGTTACAAGAAAAAGGAAGATCCATAGTTAGCAGTTCTGAGTTGAGGTTTTGTGGAGGTAATTGGGACGAAACCAGAGAATAACAGGCCAAATCGCTGATTGTTATTGTTAGATTACATGTCATGGAAGCCATAGGAACAAACGGTTGAGTCATCGGAGATATTATGTGGCCACGACATCTTTTTCTTCCATCGCAAGAAAACAGATAAGTTCAGTTTTATAAACCTCTATTCCTTAAACTGCTCAAGTTTGCTACTTTGAGGTAACGTTTGGAGGGTCACAACATGTCTGATTAGGCTCAAATTTTTTTTTGATATTAATGAAACTACATAGTTTATATTCAACGGTGGGATTAAGAATTGGACGGTTGGAATTGAGATATGTTGAGGTTTCCGGACTGTTTTAGCATGGTTAACTGCAGTTTCGGATTTGACCGGTTTTGCCGGAAGTGATGTTTGGATGGTCTAAAGAGATATTTTATGGCTGATATTTTATGGATTCATTCTAGTCTCACTCTTTTAGCTTATGGACATAAGAAATCAGAATCTGATTTCATATGAAAGGAGATTCATGCTGTTATGAATGGTGCGGTAAAATGGTCAAAATAAGAAGAAATGTGGAACTGTAACTGGTCGGATCGCACAAGGTGTGAGTTGGTGACCGAGGTGGTGGAGGAGAGGTTCGCTGGCTTTGTCGGAGGCCGTATCTTTTCTCGTGTCACGTCCTTCGGCGTCCTTTCCTTCTTGTTCGCCGCCTTGCCGCTGTCTCTAGAGATTTCTCGAGGATTCCGGCTCCGCTTCGCCTCTGGTTCTTTCTCGAGTGGGGATCCGCATGTTGGGCTTCCGTCGTAGTTGGTGAGTCTTCATGTCCTTCCTTGCATGCGGTGGTAGTCAGTATTTCTGTCGGTTTTCCTTTGTCTTTGTCTTCCGGGTTGTGTGGTAATGGTATCTTGGCTTGTTTCGGATTTTAGATTTGGTGGGTTGGCTTAGGTGTGTAGTTTCGGTTTAGGATTTTGCATTAGGCTCTGGCCAGCTCTGTTTTCGTCTTACTTTTCACTCCGGAATTTTCTTCAGTGTCTAGTTGCGAAGTCGTTTGGAGAAAATGACTGGAACGGATAGCCTAGGTGGTAGACCGAAAATTTACGGCCATCTCTGCTTCTCTATTTTCTCTCTTTCGGCGGGGCTCAGTGTCATTTGGTTGGGTTGCAAGCTCTTGCAGTGATTTCTGGTTTCTTGGTCTTCTGTTCGGCCTCTTCTTTCTTACAATGTTTGGTTTTCAGGAGTTGCTGCTATCGTCGTCGGTTGATGGGACTCCCGAAGATTTGTTTTTTTCGTCTTGACAGGGAGATGGGTGTTTCTAGTAGTGCGCCTTTCTTTTTTTCTTGGTTCCGCTTACGTGCCTCAGCAGCTTCCTAGCTATCTCCGTCTCTTCGCTTTGCTTGGCAAGTCACTCGGGTCTCCTCGATCGGATCTATTGAGTTTGTTGTTTTGGCTTGTTCCCTTAGTGTAAAGCTTGATTTTTGGTTTTTTAAGGAACTGTCATTTTGGTGGTCTTCTATCTCCTTTTTCGCTCGGCTTTCGAGCTTTTTCCTTGGCTTTCGTTTTTTTTTTTTTGTAGTTCTCTGTTTTGTGTAATTTACTAGATGGAATAAAAATATAAGATTCTAAAGAAGTAATACAAAGTAAATTTCCTCTTTTTCCAACTTTTTCAAAAATCATGGATGTTCACTAATTCTAAAATGTTTGGTCATTTTTATAATACAAAGGTTACGTTATAGCTTATCAAATCTAATTTTAAAATTGGAAAAATATATATTCATAACTATATTATTTAAATATTCTATAAATGGTTTTAAAAAGAAGGAAAAAACTACAAAAAGATTGATCAAACGGGCAAAAAAAGAAAGAAAACATTGGCCTAAAATTATATTTTTCAAACAAAGAAAACTAATACATTAAAATTTCTATGAATTATAAATGACTAGTTTACTAGAGTAATTATTAAGTTATAGTGATTGTTAATTTATAAAGAGATAAATTGCATTAAAAATCAAATTTGCAACAGAAAAATATTATTTTATAAAAATATTAACGAATATTTTACTACTATTTTTTCTATTAATTAATATTCAATAAAATTAACCGGAGTTTCTAGTTCTGGGGTAAAGGGTTCACAATTGTGAGTTCTATCACATGTGTTAGAATCCCGACCACCGTCAATTAAAATGGGATAAATTTCAACGGTTTTCCTGGATATTCTCGGCGACTACTTACGTTTTAGATCTAGTCGGAACCCTTCAGGGTTCCAGATACGAGAATAATAAAAATATAAAATATTCATACAAAAAAATCTATCATTTTTTGAATTATAATATTTATTTTTAATTTTTAATTACTCTATTTGGAAACAAAATTATAGAAAATTGGAAGAAAAACAAATAAATAAATAGTTAGATATGCTTCTGTTATTTGTGATTTCTTGCAACCATTCTCCCAAGAAATAAGATTCTTATAAATTGTTACCTTAAATTAAAAAATAAATCCGCACATAAGATTCTTATCAATACACGATTATCACATTATGATTTTTTAACAAAATGAAACTAAGCTCAAAACCAAGAGCAATTGTGTTTCTTTTTTCTTACTTGTATAATAGTTTCTAGCTTGTAAAAGTTACATTAGATATGTCTTTAAACTTCTCTTTAATGGCTGCTTTTATCCCCATTCCAATTGATTCTGGTCCAATGTATTTCACTGTACAATCTTCACCTTCTAATGATAAAACTTCTACGCTTCCGCCATAGTTCTTGATCGCGGGTCTCAGTATATCAAGATGAGCATTCACTGCCTGCGAAAACACATATCGATAATCGAAATGCGAACAAAAGAAGAAGATCTCGAGAAGTAATAAGCAGAGCATGACTCACCTCGACGGTTATCTGCTTAACTTCCTCATCAAAAACTTGTCGAATATCTTTCAAAGCATCTCCGAACTTCTCTTTGAGTACTCTTTCTATTCCCATTGTCATTGTTGTTGAAGAGCTTGGACAGCTATTACATGCTCCTAGACATAACAACATAAAGTTCAATTACATAACAAAGTGAACATCAGAAAGCTAAAGGTTTAGAACACAAAACTATGGAACAATAAAGAAGAGAAGTGGATACAAGGCTTGATCATCATGCACATGAGCTAACTTTATACAGAACCCTTCAAACCAAGAATCTCAAGAAATTTACAAAAAGATCTTTGCTTGGAAACAAACTCCAAACTGTGATAACATATTAGAACCTACATCAACTTCCTTCTGATGCTAATAATCTTTCTATACTAGGAACACACATACAAACTCATCAAATAAACCTAATCTTCAACTCTCTAGACATGAAAATTGATTATCTTAAGTAATATCTCAGTATTGCCTGATTTCGAGCTAATTTCGAGCTCCACTTTTGCCTGATTTGCTATTGTAGAAGAGTGTGACATTGATAAATCCTAAACTACAAAGAAGAGAGGTGGATACAAGGCTTAATCACTATGCACATGAGCTAACTTTATACAGAATCTCAAGAAATTCAATAACAGATATTTGCTTGAGAATGTTGGAACAAACTCAAACCTGTGATATCAATTTCCTTTGGTGCTAATAATCTTCCTATACGAGGAAAACATATACAAACTCATCGAATAAACCTAATTTGCAACTCTCCTGGCCACTACAATGGATGATGTTACTAAGATTTCAGTTCAATCATACACGAGTGTGATCAACACTAGCAGAAAGAGCAATAAGCCAAATTATACTTAAAGGTTTACAATCTAATCAAAAGAAATTCAGCAAATCTAATTCCAATACGAATTAACTAACCTTGTAGTTTGAGAGAAACTATCCCATCTTCAACAGAGACAACATCGACATTCCCACCATCGGCGATCAAAAACGGCCTAACATCTTCTAAAACCAAATCAACATTCTGAGTCGTCAATTCGAAAGTCTGAGCTGAGTATAAACCAGGTGATTCAACGGAAGCGAAAGGTGAAGAAACCGTCTCTCCTTCATTCGAAGCACTAACCGTCAATTTCCGCAAAATCGTTCTCCGATTGATCGATCTATGTCTATCACTAGCGAAAAACAATAACCTCGAGTGTTGATCGGAGATTCTAATTCTCGTTGAAGATGAAGAAACTAGAGTATTGGAGTTTCCGGCGACGGAAGTCATGAGAGAAGCCATCGTTTGAGGATTCGATTTTAATTTCTGTGGCCACACAAATTAAAAAAATGTTCAGAGAAATTTTAAATTAGTCCCTTAACTTTTAATTGTTCAATAATAGTCCCGTGATTTTAAATGGATCTAAATTTAAGGAACGTGTCAGAAAATAAAAACAATAGACCTAACTATTGGGCCTCCTTATGGCCCAGTCCATTAACTAGAGAAAAGACACATGTTAGTAAGGATGGGCGTTCGGTTTTTGGTTTGAGTTCGGTTCGTATAATTTGGATTTCGAATAATTCGGTTAAAGGCATATAGGAACCATTCGGGTTATTTAAAAATTCAGTTCGGGTTCGGTTCGGATTCATTCGGGTTCGGATCGGTTTTTTCATTTTTATTAAGATCCGAAATGGAACTGAAACTCCAAAATATCCGTAAAAATTCCAAATTATCCAAAAAATTTTAGCTAAAATCCAAGTTAATCTAATCAAAACTCGAAAACATTAGACAAAAACCTATAAATATCATAATTACCTTATTAAAAACCTATTTTTTCTACCTAAAATCCTGACTATTTGATCACAGTTACATATATAGACATAGATATATACGAATTTTTCGGTTGTATGTTCGGATTTCGGTTCGATTCAGATTCGGATTCGATTTTTCGGTTTGATATATAAAAAAACTGTTTGGGTTATTTGGAAAAACTTTTCAGCTCAGTTTTAGTTTTTTCAGTTTGGTTTTGGTTTATATGTCCACTACTACTTGTCAGTTATCAAATTTGGTTTTGCCACTTTTTTGCTAACTTTGACTCAATCAATATTTTATCCGACAAAAACTAACACAGTTGGGTTATACAAATGCAGACAGTGATGGTCACCGGACACACCACATTACATATCTGTAGATGATTCCATATGGACAAAGTCAAATGATTTTTGTTTTTCTTCCTTTTAGAGAAATTTAATGTATCACAAAATATATATAAATATTAATTAGACCACCAATAAAATGTAATGGGCAAAAGAATTTACACAACTGATTCTGTAACTATTAGAATATAGTCCCTTTTTGTTTTAGAATTAGTGGAATTCATTTATTTTTGAGCATTTTTCTAGAATTTTATCTTGTACATTAATACTAGATGCTCTCTCTCTTTTTAATTATAAAATTTATTGAGTTTTCACAGATATTAAAAAAAACAATTAATTTGTTATAGTAACATTTTTCTTCTAAAACCAATTCCCATAACTTTAAGTCAACAAAAATTTATTGTTTTTTGAAAACCAAAAAAAAAAAAATTATTGTTTTCACTCAACATTGATTAATTTATTAACAAATTTGCATTGAAATTTTAAAACATCTTTTAATTTGGAACAAGTATAAAATCTTTAAAACTCTTCAAACAAAAAACAGAAAGAGGATTTAATAAGAAAATGGATTTATTAATTAGGACTACACTTTTATTTCTATATTGATTTGTTGATACAAAGAATGTTTTACGTAAATAATAATGAAGTATGTTCAAATTTCAAAAATAATAATAATAATGAAGTATGTTAAGTGAAGAGAATACTAGAAATCTATGATTTATTTTGTTAATGTCAAATGTAAATATGCTCCTCTTTCTCTGGTAAAAAAAATAAAATCTTACTTGTTATTAACGAGATTGAACTCTTGATTAACTATTTTTTTTCTTTTTTTTGACACGAAAAGAAAAATACAGCATAAAAACTACAAAGTGATTCTATGGTTAGACCATAAAGGGTACGTCTTATCGATAAACGCAAAAATTATCTTTCGTCTTCTTACCATTTTAGCCAGCCAATATGCCTCTACGTTCATTGATCTTGACTTGTCAATTAGCTTAAAACTTGCAAAATGACCATGTAAGTGATTGAATGCCATCAATTCAGATGCATACGCTGGCCAGACTGATGGTTCCTGTATCATTTCTTAAAGTTCTTTAGAATCAGCGACAAAAAACAAGCATTCATAATCTTTTTCCAGCAAACATGACATTGCCCACAAAAGGCTTAGTAACTTTGTATGCAGTGCTGATGTTCCCCGTCTTGTGCCAGACATGCTAAGGTAATCTGTAGAGTCATCGCCATTCTTGAGAATCCATCCCAAGCCACTAGTGTTACTCTTTAAGAGCCATCGACAAAGCACACTACTTCATCTTATGTACATGAAGTGAGATCTGTGGGCACTGTTGTTGGTGAATAAGAAGAGACATTTCTGACCATCTTATCATCAGCGTGCACAAACTTCCATTTTGTAGCTTCTTTCAAAGCTAAGTCTAATAAATTTCTTGGATCCCAAATTCTTTATTGAAGGTCAAATCATTTCTTGCCTTTCAAATATATCATAAAATCCATGGATATACAAGTGAATTATCATGTTGATCATCATTCATGAGACGAAGAAAAAAAGAATAATAAATATTCTCATAAATGTTTCTTGTGTGAAAAAAATAGTATCCATAAAAAGAATAGAAAAAAGTGTCTAACATTGTAGTGCTGGTGGACAAATAAACAACGCATGATAATAAACGTCAAATTTTAAGTTAAAACATTCAAAATATGTAAATTAGTTTTATAAATATATTTTAATCCAAAATCTGAGAATTCCTCCATTTTTAAAAGGATCTAAATTACTAATTTTATAGCCACTTATGATTTTCTTCTTCTTTTTTCTTATCTTTGAAAGGTAAGATAAGGTGAGAAATCGGATAAGTTTTTTCAGGTCAGCTCCACTAACAAATAATAACTACATACCAACAACAAAAACTATATATCATACATTATATATATAATATACAATAGGCCTTAAATGCTTGTATTTAAAATAAGATTTGATTATACGTTATTTGGGCAATATGGTTATAACATTTATGATGCATGTGCCAACCAAAACAACACAAAATTTAAAATATCAATTATTTGGCGTGTCCTGATTATTATAAATGATTGCTAACAAATAAAATCAGTATTTAAAAGACAAATTTTATTTATGGACAATTTTTTTTTATTTATGTACTAGAATGGCAAATGCAATATTATGTAACATATACTTTGAATGATATAAACCATAGAGATAACTACGGCGGTTGAATCTCTTTATGGCGAGAAGGTTTGAATGCCCTAAAAGAACGGCAACTTCATTCAAGGAGCGGTGAGTGTAGAAATCCGTATTTTTGATGAAGAATGTTTTATCGATATGTATATATATTTCGGTTGTATCGG
>OVBE01014118.1:0-12254 GCA_900406425.1 Iberis pinnata | reverse complement strand
ATAAATTCGTAATTAATATTTATAAAGAGTTATAAATCGGTACGAATTCCAACAAATCCAATATGCATAAATAAATTTACCAACTAGCTATATTCGCTGAGTATAGATAAATGGTTCCCATCCAAAGCTCTCTAGGTAAAATAGCAGTGAAGTGTGACATCAATATCTATCATTATTAGACATATGTCAATCTTGACCCTTGAAAATATGTAGCTTTGACTTTTGACCCTAAATCTACCGATATAATTAAAGGAACTAGTATATAGCATTCTATTCCAATTTACCAAACTCTATAAAAAAAAAGAAAAAAAAAATTCTTGGTCTTTTATGAATCTTTGAAACAAAACAAAAAAATCAATAATTGTAGGGAGGAAAAATAAAGAGAGATTGTTTTTGGAGATGCCACTTAAGCCTTAATGTCACTATCAAAAAAACCCCTCAATTATTAAAATTAAAGTGGGTCTTTCATTTTCCACTTGTTAAAATTTATTCATTTATTTAAAAACTATATGAATTATTATAAACGAATAATTCAAAATTTTATATAAAATTCCACAACGAACCTTTTTGGTAACAAGTCACGTTTATTTTAGGGGAAATTTTATTTTTTATAGATGGAATCTGATTGAAACTTCAACAACTTATTTTATAATCTTTATGTTAATTAGATTTTAGTCAAGTAATCAAAATTTCACTTCTAATTTTTTTTTTCATTAGTTCGAATATGCACATCTATCTTCTTCTGTATTATAGAAATTGATTATGACCATGTTCGTTTGCCAGTCGCTAGCGGCAGTGATTAAAATTGTGTTCGTTTGTCAGTCGCTGGACCAACGACTAATCGCAGTGATTAATCGCTGCGAACAGCGATTACAAATGTTAACCACCAAATTTTTTAGCGTTTCAAAATAGATTCAACGACTGCTAATCGCTGCCTCTAGCGACATGCAAACGAACATAACCAGCGACTGATAACAGCTGCAACTAATAGCTGCCGCTAGCGACTCGCAAACGAACATGGTCTATGTATCAAATATTGTCGATGACAAAAACAATTATATTCATCTTAACAGAAACATAGTCGATCTTGAAATTTTCAAAATCGCAATATAAAAGAAAAACATAGACCGATTCTTAAAATAAAATTTTAAAAATAGATCAATTTTAAAAATAAAAATTTGAAAATATAAAATATGCGACAAATTCGTGTTTGCTCTGCTTGGCCTCAAAACTGGTCCATGAACAAAAATATGTTGTCTAATGCTCATCATTTTACTATTTCGTCCTTTAACTTTAGACTCGGATTTGGTTATTTATAATACGTGTAATTCTTTTTTCTACAAATTATATAATTAACCTGTTGTGATTCAAAAATAGAAACAAAATATTTATTTAGGACCACAACACACTCACAAAATTATATAACTTTGAATATTATATATCTTTTTTTTTTTGCACAAAAGCTTAGGATATATACTTAAATAGATTGATCTTCAATACATTTTAGAAGGATCTTGAGCTTGAGTAATTTTTCTTCTTTTTTTCTCAAATATGCCGACTTTTATATCTATTTTACAATAATAATTAATTAAAACGAATATTTTCCTTCAATAGAAAACTATAACGTGACGCCGAGAGCTTGGAGACCTTACAAACAATGATAGAATCTTCTTTCTCTTATTTTCTTTACTTTAATATTTTTTTATAGAATAAAGAAAGTAAGAAGTAAATTCACTTTTGAAATAGACAAACTTATTCAAATCATCATGAAATTGAGTATGTCTAAATTACCAAAATAATAATAATAATTTCATAATTAAGTCCGATTAAAATTTTATGAGAATTATGCACAAAATATTGAATCATATCACACTAAAATCATTAATCAATTAATTATTAGATGTTTTAGATTTTAAATTATTTTTAAAAAATAGATGTTCAAGGTTTTCAAAGTATTTTAAATTGTAAATTGTATGTTTCAAAGCAAATTTATTGAGATAAGTTGAATTTACCTAAAATACTACTGGTTTAGATTCATAGAAAATTGTTTAATTCGTAAAATAATGCATTTATAAGTAATATTTATTGCGTTTTCTTTAATATGTGGGAAAACTCCAAAACATCTATAAATTAGAAACAGAAGGAGTAATAACTAAAATGTTCCGATTTATAATTAACGAGGTTAATGAACTAATACAAATATTAGTAGAAGAAAGTGAAACATAAATAAAAATAAGAAGCAAATTAATCATAAAATTAAATACTTAACACATCTTTAATTATTCATAATTCATTTTTTCCACATATGGATATTTAATTTTTGATCATCAAATGATAATCTTTTCATAAGTAATAACTTCAAAAAAAAAAACCCTAAATATATATATTTTGATATTCCAAATTTAAAAAAAGACAATATGAAAAAAAAAATTACAAAAATCATACCCAAAGAGCTCCAACTTGAACAAGTTTAGTAACAAGTTGACCACTTAAATGAAGAGCTACAAGAGACTCAAAACCACCAATACACTCACGGCCAATAAAAACCACCGGTAGTGAAACAACGACGGAGCCACCACCACCACCACCGGAATATTCTTCATCAAAAGTTGTGAATAAAGAAGAAACTTCATGATCATCAAGCTCAATAACAGTAGGAATAACACCAATTGTTACAAGAAGTCTTTTCATTACATGACACATACAACAAGAAGATTTACTAAAGATTATCACTGGATGTTCTGATATTAATCTTCTGATTTTAGCTTCTGATGATTCTTCTTCATCTATGGAAAGAGAAGTTGATGATGTTTGTGAAGGAGTAGTTAAGTCTAAAGAGAAATGTTCTAAGCCTAAATCTTGCATCATAGCCAAAAAATAAAGAGAGAAAATTTAGAGAGATGTAAAGAGGTTTTTTTTTTTATAATAGAGGAAGATGAGATTTTGTAATTGTATATATAGAAAGAATCAAATGAAGTTTAAAAGAAAAAGAAAGTCGTATTCTCAAAAATACCACAAAAAATTAGGTTTATTTCAAAAATATCACTCATTTTCAGAAGTTTTAAAAATACCACAAAATTTTGAAATAGTTTTAAAACTTAAAATTTTGAACCTTAAAACCTCAAAATCAAACTTTACCCGCTTCAAAACTAAATCGTAAACTCTATTTAGTGAATCCAAACCCAAAATTTTAAATTCTAAAATAAAATTTAGAGAGACGTAAAGAGGTTTTTTCTTATAATAGAGAAAGATGAGATTTTGTAATTGTATATATAGAAAGAATCAAATGAAGTTTAAAAGAAAAAGCATGGGTTATTCTCAAAAATACCAGAAAAATTAGGTTTATTTCAAAAATATCACACATTTTCAAAAGTTTCAAAAATACCACAAAATTTAAAATAGTTTTAAAACTTCGAATTTAAACCTTAAAACCCCAAAACCAAATTGAAACCTCTTCAAAAGTAAACCCTAAACTCAGAGTATTTAGTAAATCTAAATATAAAATTTTAAATTCTAAACCTTTAAAATTCATTTTTTGTATTTGTGTTATTTTTATAATATTTGAGAATGTGTAGTATTTTTTAGAATTTTAGGAATGTGTAGTAGTTTTGGAATTTAAATTTGTATTATGGTGTTTCAAATAAATTTTTATACTCCCTCCGTTTATAAAAAATTGTCGTTTTTGCTATCATTTTTTGTTTCGAAAAGAATGTCGTTTTAGGTTTTCAATGCAAAAATTTAACGAGTTTGACTTTGTTGACCAATAGAATAATTGCAGTATTTTTTTCTATTGGTTTATTTAGAATACTTAATGTTATTTTTATGGAAAAGATAAATTTTTTAATATGTGAAATTTTAAAATGATAATATTTCAAAAACGAAAGAAGTAAAAAATAGTAAAGGTAAATTTAAGGGGAAATAAATAAATAGCCAATAAAAAAAGAAGAGAATTATTGGGAAAGGCAAAAGAAAAGGACAAAATAAATGGGGAGGAGAAGAAGGGAGTGGTGTATGTGGTTGCTTACATCACAAAGTACTGTCTCGTGATGTGTTTCTTTTGCTTTTGTTTTTATTTAATTTGGAAATTTTGGAATCCAAATCTTTATTTATTTTTATTTTTATTGATTAAAAATAATACTTTAGCAATTTTATATTTAAGAAAAATCGATTTTTATATTAGATCAACATAACAGTTCTTATTAATCTTCGACTGATTAAAAATATCGGTTTAGCAATTTTTCATCTAAAAAATCGGTATTTAATCAAGGATAAACATATCAACTTCTTCTCATATAAAATTCACTAGATCATTGTTTTAAAGTAAATAAAACCTTCAAATAACATATTTACTGAATTTTTAAAAGGTAAAAATGTGATATCATTTTTATTTGTCAAAAATAACAGTGTATAATTCTGTAATATATCAAAATCTGTAATTTTTAATAACATTTGAATCGAAATATTATTAAAGATTACAATTTCTCTTTCATAATTTAAAAAAATTTGAATCGAAATATGTAATCTTTGTTTTAAAGTAAATAAAACCTTCAAATAACATATTTACTAAAAAATTAAAAAGTTAAAACGTGATGCCATTTTTATTTGTAGAAAATAACGGTTTACAATTCCATATTATATCCTCGCATACAAATAACTATATATACTTTTTGAATACCTTGAGAATTTCATATCTTTGGTCTATAATTTTTATTAGTGGTCAGAACCAGCAGTTGATAATATTTGTTTAAGTCATAAATTATTCTCTCCAAAAAATTTGAATCAGTGATCTTAAACATTTTTTGGAATGTCTGACCTTTTGATCAAAATCCATTAATAAATCACTATATCAAGGTAACTTGATTGTTATTATTATTTTGGTTTTTGTTGTTGTTTTTTTCGTACAACGAGTCACCCAATTGGTCCTATAATATAATTTCATTTTTACGGGACTGGAAATCGAACTCCCAACTTTTTCACTCGAAGTGTAAAGTGCAAACCATTAGGCTATGACCATTCCACAATTTTTTCTTTTCTTTATTTCTTGGTTTCTCATATTTTTATAATTGTGTATGATGTATGAGTTAGATGCATGGGAGTTCCAAAACCCACGCGCTAGATTTAAATGCGGATGTTGACCTTTTCAATTGGGTTAAGCATTTGTGAGCTAATAATGTTAAGCATTAGGTGTTACGTGGAAAAGTATTATGTTTTACATAAACACTAATACAAAAAGTGTTGTGTTTAAGAAAACAATTTGATAGTGTATTGTGAATAAGTTAGATAATACTATATTGTTGTCGGTTTTCACATATATTTTCAAAATATTTGCAAAATAAAGTGTAGATTATTTACATATATCGTATGGCAGAGGACACGACTTCATTAACAAAAGAAATACTCCCTCCGTTTATAAAAAATTGTCGTTTTAGCTATCATTTTTTGTTTAAATAAAAATGTCGTTCTAAGTTTTTAATGTAAAAATTAATGAGCTTGACTTTTCTTACCAATAGAATAATTGCAGTACTTTTTTCTATTGATTGATTTAGAATACTTAATGTTATTTTCATAGAAAACATAAATTTCTTAATCTGTGTGAAATTTCTAAAATGAAAATCTTTAAAAAACGGAGGGGGTATGTTTTTTTTTATATATGTTGCTTTTAAGTTGCGTTTAATATTATTATTTTTTGTAAAAGCTAAAAGAATAAACGAAAATGGTGTAAACTATTTTCATTTTATTAGAAAAATATGATCTTACATGGTTTTTTATTTATTTTGGCATTTGAAAAAAAAAATGGTCAATTGTTGTAAATTGATTCACATCTGCTCTGGTTTGTTCCTGGTTTAATTTAAGCTAAAACTCGGTTAAGTCAAATTGATTTAAGAGCATTGGTTTGGTCGGCTATTGGAAATCGAAACCGGTATAAGTCTTCGAGTTTTCTGGTTAAAGATCATCTTCAAGCTCTGAGTTTGTTTAACGACTACATTGGTAGTTTTGCAATTTGTTGGAGTTTGCTATCTTGTTGTAACTGATTCTTGAGGTATATAATCAAGTTTCAGAGTCGTTTTGAGTATCAATTTCATTATGGGTTTTGGATTTTAGGTGAGTGATCATTTCGAGAGTTCAAGAGAGAATTCGAGTGATGTGAGCTTGGGAAACACTTGGGAGTGAGGGGTTCGATCAATTCTGTAACGATTGTACTTGAAGTGTTTTTATCTTAGTGGATTTCGAGTTCATCTCGGCCTAGACGTAGGATTCATTTTGAATCCGAACTGGGATATCAATCTTGGCGTTTTGTTCTTTATGAATTGTTTCTTTGTTTGTGATTGAGCTTGATAGTTGATTGTGTTTGTGTTTGAAATAGAGATGAAAATTGTAACAAGTGGTATCAGAGCTCACGCTGTGTTGAAGAAGATCTGCATCGTGTCCTGTTTCTTCACTCAATCAAAGTAACTAACCTCATTCATCAAAAATGTCAAGTGCAAGAATGGAGGTTGAGAATTTCAATGAAGCCATGGATTATAATCTCTGGAAAGAGAAGTTAATGGCAAATTTGGATATTCTTAATCTTATGAAAGCTCTAAAGGCTCAAGAAGAGATAATCAAAGGAGCATCAGTAAAAGATGGAGATCCAAGTGAAGAAGAGGATGAGAACAAACCAAAGATTGAAGATAAAGATCTTATAGAGGATAAAAAGATAAAGGTACGTAGTACAATCATCTTATCTGTAACAGATCAGGTTCTTAGGAAGATAATCAAGGAATCCACTGCAGTAGGCATGTTCAAGGTGTTAGATTCACTTTATCAGTCTAAGTCTCTGCCAAATAGGATCTATCTCAAGCAACGGTTATATGGATTTAAAATGACTGATTCTCTGACTGTGGAACAAAGTATAGATGAATTTCTAAGAGTAGCCACTGATTTTAGCAATGTGAAAGTAGAAATTTCAGATGAGGACTAGACCTTCCTCCTTATCATATCTATGCCTAAGCAGTTTGATCACCTGCAAGATACGTTGAGATATGGTAAGACAACTTTAACATTGGATGAGGTCATTGATGTTATTCACTCTAAACAGTTTGACTTAGGTTCCTTAAAAGCTAAGGGACAAGGAGAGGTTATGTATACAGGAGGAAATCAGAAAGGAAAGAGTAAGAATAAAGACTCTAAATATAGCAAGATTAAGACTAAAGGAAAGTCAAAAGTAAATGACAAAAAGGTATCTTGCTGGAGTTTCGGAGAAGAGAGCCATTTTAATAGAAATTGTCCTAAGAAAGGAAAATCTGGCCAATCTCAAAACAATGGGGAATCATCTTCTGTGACAAATATAGATTTTATAGAATCTTTAACAGTCTCAGAGGCGTGTAGTGCAGAAGGCTATAACTTCTGTGAGATATGGATATTAGACACAACTTTCACTTACCACATGAAACCTCGAAAGGATTGGTTCACAAAGCTGAGAGAATATGATGTTGGCTTTGTGAGAATGGCCTATGAGAGTGTATCAAAGGTTAAAGCATAAGTACTGTTAAAATCTTGAATTCATATGGAACATACATGTGAAGGAAGTAAGATTTGTGTCAGACTTCTCAAGAAACCTACTCTCATTAGGCACATTTGAAAGTCAAGGTTATGAATTTTCTTCTAAAGATGGTATATTGCAAGTAACAAAACAAGACAAAACATTAATGAAAGCCAAAATACACGGGAAACTTTACTTTCTGCAAGGTAGAAGTGTCACAGAAGGAAAAGTAAATGCTGTTTCAAGTTCAAATGACACAGACCTTTGACACAACCGCTTAGCTCACAACAGTCAAGGTGGGCTAGATGTATTGCTTAAAAGGGCAATGATGGATAGCAAGAAAGTTACAACAATCAATTTATGTGAAAATCGTGTATATGGCAAAGCCAAAAGAGTCAGTTTCTCAACTGGAAAACATTCAAGCAAAAATTTTCTTGAGTACAGCCATGCAGACCTTTGGGGATCTCCAAATGTCCCAGCATCACTTGGTAGTTGTCATTACTTTCTATCATTAGTGATTGATTTCTCAAGAAAATTCTGGGTGTTCTTCCTCAAGTCCAAGAATCAGAAATTTGACAAGTTTAAGGAATGGAAACATGAGGTTAAAAATCAATCAGGCTTGAAACTGAAAACGTTGAGGAATGACAATGGCTTAGAGTTCTGTAACAAAGATTTTGATGAATTATGTAGCGCAAATGAGATTAATAGACACAAGACCATTCCCTAAACTCCTCAACGGAATGGAGTAGTATAAAGAATGAATTGCACCATACTGGAAAAGGTTAGAAGAAAAATGAGTGACTCAGGTCTACCAAAAACATTTTAGGCAGAAGTAGTGAACACATTAGTGTACCTGATAAATAGAATCCCATCTAATGCAATAAACAATCAAATACCATAAGAGATCTAGTATAAGTCAACACCCAGCCTGGAACATCTAAGAAAGTTTGGCTCCATATGTTACTATCATTCAGATGATGGAAAACTCCAACCCAGAGCAAAGAAAGGGGTTTTCATTGGTTATCCTACATGGTTAAAAGGGTACTAGATTTGGAGTATAGAAGACAAGAGATGTGTGGTATCAAGAAATGTCAAGTTCAATGAGAAACAATCTTACAAGGATCTCCTTAAAGAAGATGTCTTTATGACTATAGATGAAGCTGAATATCTGAACATTGAACTTGGTTTCTTGGGAAATGGAATCATCAGCTCTGGAGGTGGACAACCACCTAGATCTCAACCATCACAAGACACAGTTGAACAATTGAGTAATGATGAATATGAATCACCAATGAGTACTCACACACACTCTGTACCTCAAAATGAAACTGGTGAACAAAGCAACCATCTGGCAAGGGACATAGTACATAGACAAATAAAGCCCCCAGTGAGGTTTGATGAAGAAGATTACTAAAGTTGTACCATGATGGTACATCAAGACACAATTCTTGAAGATCCAGGCAGCTTTCAAGAAGCAATTGCCAGTAATGACAGTGAGAAGTGAAAACAAGCTTCAGATGAAGAGATGGACTCCATGTACAAAAACAAAACATGGATTCTGGTGAAGAAACCTTTAAACATGAGAATCATTTGCTGCAAATGGATATACAAAAGAAAACCAAGAGATTCAGGTTCAGAGGATCCAAGATACAAAGTCAGGTTAGTTGCCAAAGGATTTGCTCAGAAAGAAGGACTGGATTACAATGAGGTGTTTACACCTGTTGTTAAGCATGTGTCTATCAGATATCTTATGTCAGTTGTAGTTCATGAAAACCTTGAGCTAGAACAACTTGATGTAAAAACAGCTTTCCTACATGGAGAGCTAGTAGAAGAGATTTTTATGACCCAACCTGAAGGATACATAGTCAAAGGAAAAGAAGACTGGAATTATTGTTTGAAGAAATCTTTGTATGGACTTAAACAGAGTCCTAGAAAGTGGAACTACAAGTTCAACAAGTTTATGATAGAAATTGGGTTCAAAAGAAGTTAGAAGGATCAATGTGTATCAGGCATCTACATATATCTCTTGTTATATGTAGACGACATGTTGGTGGCCTGCAAAGACATGAGCCTGATTTCAGATCTTAAAACAAAGTTAAGCTCAATATTTGAGATGAAGGACATTGGTGAAGCCATAAGGATACTTGGAATTGATATCATCATGGATAGAAATAAAGGTACACTTCGGCTGTTACATGAGAATTATATGGAGAAAATACTTAAAATTTTAATAATGGAGGATGCTAAAGTTATTAATACTCCTCTTCGTACTAATTTCAAGTTTTCATCAGCAGATGAAGACCAATTAGACACAGATTCAGACTTCATGAGGTCAATTCCCTAATGCAATGCTGTTGGAAGTCTCATGTATGGGATGATTGGAACTAGGCCAGATTTGGCATACCATGTAGGTGTGATAAGCAGGTTCATAAGTGCACCAATCAAGTCACATTGGAACGCCATAAAGTGGGTACTTAGGTATGTGAAAAGCTCAGTTAAGCTGAGTCTAATGTTCAAGAAATGAGCAGTGTTTGAAATAAAAGGTTTATATGATTCTGATTTTGCAGCTGACCTCGATAAGAGAAGGTCCATCTCTGGTTATACATTTGTCTCGTGAGGTTGTATAATCAGCTGGAAGTCATCATTACAAAGAATAGTTTCTCTTTCAACTACAAAAGCTGAGTTTATCTCAACTACAGAGGCTGCAAAAGAGGCAACCTGGTTAAAAGACTTGTGCAGAGAGTTTGGGTATGAGCAAGAGAGTGTGGAGGTCTTTTGTGACTCTCAGAGTGCCATAGCTTTTTCCAAGAATAATGTCTTCCATGAAAGAACTAAGCACATTGCGGTTAAGTTCTATTTCATCAGAGACTACATTGAAGAAGGTGTACTAAAGGTTACAAAAGTGGAAACCCATGTGATATATACACTAACCTGTCAACAAATTCAAAAAGCTGATGAGTTTGTTGAGTGTTTCTGTTTCCTAGCTTAGAAGCATGTCCGGGAGGAATCCATGGTTGAAGACTTGAAAACAGAGTGGTTCAGATTAAACCAAGGTGAAGTTTGTTGTAATTGGTTCAAATCTGCTCTGGTTTTTTCCTGGTTCAATTTAAGCTAAAACTCGGTTAAGTCAAATTGATCTAAGAGCATTGGTTTAGTCAGCTCTTGGAAATTAGAACTGGTATAAGTCTTCGAGTTTTCTAGTTAAAGATCATCTTCAAGCTCTGAGTTTGTTCAACGACTACATTGATAGTTTTGCAATCTGTTGGAGTTTGTTATCTTGTTGTAACTGATTCTTGAGGTATATAATCAAGTTTCAGAGTCGTTTTGAGTATCGATTTCATTATGGGTTTCGGGTTTCAGGTGAGTGATCATTTTGAGAATTCAAGAGAGAATTCGAGTGATGTGAGCTTGGGAAATACTTGGGGGGAGGGGGGGTTCGATCAATTCTGTAACGATTTTACTTGAAGTGTTCTTGATCTTAGTTGATTCTGAGTTCATCTCGGCCCAGACGTATGATTCATTTTGAATTCGAACTAGTATATCAATCTTGATATTATGTTCTTTCTAAATTATTTCTTTGTTTTTGAGTGAGCTTGATAGTTGATTGTGTTTGTATTTGAAACAGAGACAGAATTTGTAACAAATAAGGTTACAACATTTTTAAAATTCCATTAACAATTATTGAACCTAACTATTTTAGGTCCCAAAATTCATGTACTAGAAACTTAACTACTAATATATTTAAAAAAATTGGTAGTTTAAATATATATATATTATCCATAGTAGTTTCAACGTTGATCAATAATTTTATTAAACTTAAAAAGACAATATATATCATATATATATATATATATATATATATATATATATATATATATTGAAAACTCAAAAAGACAATCAATAATATAAAAGACATATGAATTAATTTACTCATAGCCAATTAACTAATCTCGAATAAAACACTTATAACCTTTCATGAGATTAGATTTCATTTTGATCCATGTATAGACCTCCCAGTCTTTTTGCATATATGAACCAGTCCATTTATAACCAATTAGATTTGTGTTAAAAACTCATAATTCTAAAAGAACCTTTTAGTAAAATAGATTAATATTAACTAAATTACTATTGTATATTAGTTAAATAAAAATAAGAACAGTATACGCATAGACATACTATTCTAGTTATTTACTAAAACAATGTAAAATAAAAGTATAATTCAATGTACAAGCATGAAACATGAAGTAGTGATTTTTTGGGTGAAAAAAATAAATATAACTTAGTATGTGAAATATGATTTTGGTCAAGTGACTACAAATTTACTTTTATATTTTTTAAATTGAGTTTCGATTCTATTAATTGTGAAACTCTATATTATATAGGTCTATTTTTCAAAGAAAAGTTATATAACATGGTTTGGGTCTCGCCTTAGAAAGATGTACGAGTTTCGGCACAGAACTCTCTAGTCATCAAAAAAGAAAAACTCTACATTATATAGATTGAGAATGGATCAAACCTTATCTAAACCAAAAAAAGTTAGCAATTAAATAGAGAAGAAAAAAACAACAATAGTAGTAGAAATAGAAATGAATTGAAATGGAGCCCAAATTGAATCGGACTTTGATGAGAGATGTGGTTGTAGTAAAAGAATGAGTACACCATTGATGGTGTTGTCTTCAATTTTGTGTCTGCCACATGTGCTCACGTAAGCCCATCTTTATTTCTAATTGTT
>OVBE01014117.1:0-12254 GCA_900406425.1 Iberis pinnata | reverse complement strand
TCAAATTACCCAATCTTACTTGTTGAACACCAATTTTCTCGAGATCTTCATCAACCAAATGATAACCCAATTGGTTCTTTCACCATGAGGAGCTCGACCTTTATGGTAAACAATAGTCTTCTTCATCCCTACAATCCTTGACCCATTATGAATCTACCGATCTTTCCCAGACGTCTTCCAATATCCTTTCTAAGTTGCACGGTTCGTCTTAGGTCCCTCTCCATATTTCTTATCAAGCATACTGAAGAAGTACCACCCAAGTCTCTACTTTTCAGCTTCGATTTGTCTAATTCCCAAACAAACAAAATCAGAAAGAGTTCCAATTACAACATTCCTCAATACACAATTAGATCAATTAATCAAAAAATAAAGAAACAGAAAACTAACCTAGGATATCTCACGACTTGGATTAATATGTATTGGTGACCAAGAGAGCATTAAACTTACAAGGATTATTGCAGATCTTACGTTTTAAGACGTCCGTTAGGTAGAAACGAAACCCAAGAGCTAGTACATCTAAATCAGTTACGCAGAAGATAAGAAGATGATCGGTCGATTACAAATAGCGGTAAAGAAATTGAAAAGTCTAATTTTTAGGAGATTGGAAACTAATGTTGTGGTCTCAAGATAATATTAGAAAACTATAAATGACATGGACATTTTTGATTGGTTGGCATTTTGACTAACGTGGATATCTTAGGAAAGCAAGATTTTGTACTTTTATATAGTATAGATTATGTTATCATGTCTTTTAGCTAATAATATTTTTTTTCTTTCATTTATATTGAGAACCCCTCTTTGAAGGGATACTCCCCAATATATTCAAACTACACATCAATCTCTCAAAACCAATTTGTCTTTGGGTTGATTGGTGCAATCCACGTTTAGGAAGTGTCAAAGTAAAGTAACTATCAAGGAAAGGTGGTGTGGTCTCACTTGAAGTGAAAAGTTTGACAACAAACAAAAATTGATGCAAGTTAAGAATTTTGCTTACATATCAAAATGTGAGAGAAGAGAACTCGCAACAGCTCAACTCTTAAATATCATAATCTTAAATCCTCATCCAATCTAAATCTCTAAGCAATTCTGAGAGATTATATGTAAGGAAAAGAATGAGAATACTAGTGAGTGTGTGTGTGTGGTGGTTCCTCACCACAAGCCAATGAACTTCCACCAAGCACCACCTACACCAAGCCAGATAAGTATGTTGACTACTGAAATCAGGAATCCATAGCCCCACCATTTAGCCAGTGGTACGTAGTTAGCCCCGTAGAAGATAGGCGCAGACCCGATACCATAATGTGTCAATCCTCCCATCAGGTTTGAAAGAAACGCAAGAACCAAGGCTGCAAAGTAAGGTGGAGTGCCTAGAGCGGTTGAGACTGATAGAAAGGCAGTGAACATAGCTCCAATGTGGGCAGCTCCACTCGCAAAGAAGTAGTGAGTGTAGAAATACAAGAGGACCAAGATTCCAAAAGATAGTTGCCATGACAAACCCAATCCTCCCACAAACTGTAATCAAACCCACAAAATATCATTAGCAATTTGCTATATCATCAGGCTTTTACAGTGTTTCATCAAGTCGTTAACAAACCTTGACTACGGTCTGGCTGAACCACTCAATGAGACCGTATTTGTTAAGGTAACCAGCCATTGCAATGAGAGCTGCGAACCAGGTGAGTGTGTCCCATGCGACTGACTCAGCTAAGCATTCTTTCCATGTTACAACACCTGTCACAAGGAGGACTGATAGCCCAAGAATGGCTGCAGTCACAGCATCTACATTCAACTTAGCTCCAAACACCCAGAGACCAACCTGTGTCAAAAAGACAACTTATCAAACTAGACCATTTTAACTCATAGCTAAACAGAAGCAGAGCAACTGAATGGCTGCAATTCCTAGGAGCCAATAGCTAAATTTGCGATGATTCAGATGCTTTTCTTGATAGTGTTAAGTGTCATATATTCAAAAGCAAACCCAGAGAAGTAATTAACAAACATAAGAGGACACAGAGGTCATGAAGCAGAAGATTTGTACCGTGAGAAACAAAGTAGCAGCCATAATCAACTCGTTCTTGGACATAGGTCCCATCTTCTCCAGCTTCTCCTGAGCCAGCTTCGGTGCATCAGGGCTGCTTTTCACTGTAGGAGGATATATGATATACAAAAGAAACGGGACGACAATCAATGATACAATTCCTGGTACAATAGCAGCTTTAGCCCAATCAGTCCATCCAATTGTCTGCTTGATCGTGTTGAACGCCAAATTAGCACTCAAGGGATTCGCTGCCATGGCCGTCAAAAACATTGAAGAAGAGATCACAGAAGTTTGGAAACAAGTGAGCATCAACCACGACCCAAGACGGTGCTCAGTTCCATCCCCAACGTTGCTACCACAAGCAACGCAGAGAGATTTCACCAATGGGAGGAAAATTCCACCGGCACGAGCCGAGACAGAAGGAATTGCAGGAGCTAAGAGAGCTTCACTGAATACGAGACTGTAACCGAGACCGAGAGAGGAGCTTCCGAAGAGTTTGACAAATTGGTATGCAACGCGGTTGCCGAGACCGGTTTTGATGAAACCGCGAGCGAAGAAGAAAGCGAGAGCGATGAGCCACGGGATTGGATCTCCGAAAGCGGAAAACGCTGCGGCGAATGTGAGTGTTTTGGTGAGAACGGAAGCTCCTAGTCCCAATAGAGCGACAGCTCCGAGAGGAAGCGGCTGCGTGATGATCCCGACGATAGTGGCGAGGAAGATCGCGAGAAGCTGCCACGCGTTTCGTGTGACTCCTTCTGGAACAGGGAGGAACCATATAATCACACCAGTGGCGATAGATGCGAGAAGCGGCTTAATCGCTGCGCCTTGCCATGGCACCGGAGGTGGAGCAATAGGCGAAGGAGAGGAGGAAGATGAGGCAGCTGCAGCAGAAGAAGCCTTAACGAGATTAGATCTGCGGGAGAGAGCGAGGGGAAGTGGAGATTTCACTACGGAGAATCGAGAGGTTTGAGTAGATCGAAGAGGTTTCAGCGAATTAAGAGAAGAAGGAGGACGAGGGAGAAGGAGAGATCGAGATTTGAGAGGAAAAGCGAGAGAACAAGAGCCGGAGAGAGCGAGAGACGCCATTGTTGAAGCGTCGGCGAGAGAGTGTAGAACGTGAAGAAAAAGGAGTAAGAAGATGAATAAGAACCGTTGGATGAGAAAGAGTAAAAAAAGAATGTACGGACAGAGATGAGTGATGAGATACGGCGATGATGTGAGGTGGAAAAAAGAGATCTCCGTCTTGAGTGGGCCACCTCATCCTATTGGCCAAATTTATAAACCAAAAGCCATATGCTTTTTAGATCGAAGCAAAAACTTACAAAACCAAAAGTTTCTATTTATTTTTCATATACATATATAATGCTTTTTTTAATGTCAAGTGTATAAAGTTCACCATAATTTAATAAATATCATTTACATTGCCCAAGATGGGCCGGGAGGGCTTCGCTCGAAGTTGGATCTTGATACAAGTTTCAAAAATTGTAGTGAATGTGGGACTATATGAAAAAAACTAGTATAAAGTAGACTTTATAACCATGTATTTTTGGTTAGTGGTTTGACTTAGGAGTTAGTTTCATGAAGTTTCTAATTTAATTTTTGGTGGAAGAGTTTGACGTCATGTTACTAGATATTAACAAAGAATGGTCTTGCACCTAAAGAAAAATTACAGCCGAATATCCGAACTACTTTTGGTTATAAAAAGAAATATAAACTTTATTTTCATAATGAGTAAGTTGTTTAGTCAGGGAGAATTTAACACTAAAGTTTTGTGGGAATACAAATACAAATTAACAAAAAATAGAGGCATATCTATAAAATTTAATAAATATATAATAAAATTTAGCTTAAGTTTTGCATTAGTTTTAAAAAGTGGTGGGTGCATTCTTCAATATGGTTTTGCCAGTAGGTTTAGTGGTTGTCACATCTAAAAATATGAGATTAAGATTTAGTTTGATTACTCATTATACAAGTGCAATTTCCAATTTAATAGAGTTTGTATTATTAGACTGTTCTATGATCAAGTTACAAGAAAATAAAAAGTCTAGGATTGGAAAATCCTCTAATTGCTCTTATTAATTCCAATGTAGTAATGAGTGAGGTGAAATATGTGATAGTAGTATATAAATGTATGTCTTTATTAATTCTTTTTATTAAGAAATGTATATAATTACATTTACTACTCGTGTACATCAAGATCTATACCACAAAATATTATTCGCAAGAAGAAGAAAAAAAAAACACTCTCTAACTTTCATCTATTTTATAACAATGTATGTATATTTTCATTTTATGTAACCAGCCTTGAAAGAATTAAGATGATGTCAAGTTCATATGTTCTGTTTGAAATTGTAGTAAAAAGAAGGAACCTCAGTGTTAATCAACTGGTCAATGTCCCAATATTCTTCCATTCTCATACTCTCCGGTACGTTATTAGCTCCATTAATGGTCACATCATCTAAGTTGTTGCTTATATCTGCTTTATACCAATCACCTTCTTCACATTCCAATGGTGGAAAGTAGAGTTCCTCTTGTATCCCTGTGTTTACTCCATAGATACTATCTATATAAGGGGTAAAATCGGTATTGCATGTGTGGCTAATCATGTGTTGTGGTGCTTGAAATGGATTAATGTCATTGGTTGGTATATGAGTCAAATTAGAGGGGTTGATGAATCCTTGGTCATGTAAAGACATGAAGCTTCCTATAATATCTTTAAGTTCAAAAGATGAAGAGGAATTGGAAGAGGAGTCACTTGTGTTTGGTGATGAAGATGAGGTGTTGTTAAGGTTGGTTGTGTCGGATATTTTCTTTAGTCTTTTCTTTATTGTTGAGTTCCAAAAGTTCTTGATCTCGTTGTCGGTCCGACCAGGTAATCGTGCTGCAATTTGAGACCACCTATGGATATAGAAAAAAAGAAGAAAGAGAGTAGATTAGTTTAATGAGATGATGTTATATATGTAGAATTTAGAGTCATTTTGTAAATTAGATATTTTTTCTATTTTATTTTGGAAAATAAGTACTTTTATTTTCTAATTTGGAAAATATGTACATTTTTTATTTATTTGCAAAATAGTTATTTTTGTTTATTCATACAAAACATTTATTATTTACACAAACAATACATCGTTCACATAAACAATTCTTCATTCACACAATACAATTCACATTCATCATTCACAAATAATTCATAATTCACGAAACAAAAAGTACCTAAATACAAATACTTTTATAAAATACCATTTTCGCAAACTATAAATTTTTTTAGTATCCTATTACTCAATTTTCTGTAGAATGTATTCAAATGCATGGTTTGCATGAGAATTATAAATTGACTTATTATTCATGTTTTTATATGTTTGACTACATGACAAATTGTACAATAATTGTAGGCTAACACTCTTATTGGTGCACAAAGAAAATACTTTTTTATTTTCAAACAAAATTTTCTCTATATGTATAATTTCAACATAAATTTTGAGAAATAGGAGAAGCAAAATATCCAAGCTAAGCGAGATATCAAACTAAAGAAGAACTAGAATTAAAGTGGTACAAAAACCGAATGGATATTTGAAATACTCACAATTATATATCCCAAAATATTAGTTACATATAAGAATTTTAAATAACCAAAATATTCAAAGTTACAATTATAAGCTTGAAATTATAATTATTTATACACGAAAATAAAATAAACAAATAAAAAATAGCCAAAATATCTTAAAGTGTTTGGTAAAATTTTCAAAATTTAACCATACTTTTTTAAAATAAAACAAATATTTTACTTTTTCACGTATTTCAAGTACTTTTGAGTATTTGTATAGAATAACTATAATAAATCGATTAAAATTTTTTTTGTTCTAGATCATTCTTTCATTATTTTAATCGAATTAACTACTTGGAACTGAAAGAGAATCGAACCAAATCCTAACCGAAATTGTCTCATCTAAATTATTCATAATTGGGAATCGATTCGAACTGAACGAAATCCGTTAACTAGAAAGCATATATGCGATTTTTCTAAGTCAAATAAATTCGTTATAAAAATCAAGACTGTCAATCACATACTGGCACGTGGCGGTTCTGATCTGGTTTCTAAATAACCAAACGAGGGACCGATTCTACGTCTATGTAATTGCTTTGGGTTTTTTTAATTATTATTTTGGGTTGTAGAACCTCACTTTACTCAGCGTTGGCCATGCTCTAAAGATACCATAATTAAGTCCAAGAGTAACTCTTAATATGTATAATAGGAAGGAAAAAAATTGTTTTATTAGTTCACATGAAAAGTGTTGAGAGACATGTGTTTGTATGAATTCATGTTCAACGTAAAGTACAAACTAATAAATGTATCTTTCTAGAGAAAGTGACATGGTAAAACCTTATGATATTATAATTGAAAAAGATGAAAGTTGAAGTAAAACCCTAAAGAAGAGAAAGTGGTAAAATGAAACAAAAGCCGCTTTCACTATGACAAGTGTGTTTTCACTCTTAAGTCTTAATACCCACGATTAACGAACTTTGACCACTCACATATTTACATGTGAATATGTACTCATACCTAATTTGGTTTTTGCGTCTACATTTTCTATTATTACCATTATTATATAACTCATCAACTTTCTATTGGGTCAACTTTCTTCATTTACAATCATTCTTCCCTTTGAATTTACACAATATTATCGATCGATCGTGCCAATGAAAATTTGAACCCAACTCACCTAGCTACCCTTCTACATTATTCTCATATATAATTATATAAACACTTTTACATTTTTACAGTGTAAGTATATCTTATAATATATATATATATATATATATATATATATAGTATGTATATCATTCTAATGCAATAGTGATTCCTAAATGGAGATGGTTTATGTGAACTCGGGACCGATCCTGAGATTTTGAAGACTACAATTTATAATGAAAAATAGCCGATTCTTAAACTAATTTTTTTAAACGGTCGGTCTTTAGATTAAAATTTTAAAAATAAAATGGACCGCAAGCTAATGTTTAGTATGTTTGGTCTCAAGACCGGCTTTGTGTGAACTCTCTATATATATCATTTCGTATTTAACCCATAGTGGAAAAAGCTTAAAATAAAATATATTAAAAAACATAATTTATTATATATGTATATATATTTCAACATTTTGGTCGTTGTAAGGTGGACTTTTGTTTTAATCTGTTGGTTGGTCTTTTCTTTAATACTTTATAATTATTAGTTATTACCAAAAATTAACAACAAAAATAAGCTAGAACATTTATAGAGGCAAAAAAAGCTAGTTTAGCTAGATAAAATTTCCTTAAAATATATATTATGAAGAAAAACCAAAATGGTGGTAAAAAATATAATGAAACCTGTTGCCAAGAATGGAATGAAAACGAATGATGAGTTCTTCTTCATGAGGAGAGAAAGCACCACGTTTAAGATCAGGACGTAGATAATTGATCCAACGAAGTCTACAACTTTTGCCACATCTTTGAAGTCCTGCGTTTTTAGCAACATCACTCCAACATCCTTGTCCATTACTTATCATGTATTGCATCAACTTTGAATCTTCCTCTGGTGACCATAGTCCCTTCTTCATCTTCTTCATCATCACTTGGTTTTGTGTCATCTCTGGTTTCCTCATTCTACTCTCTCTCTCTCTTTGTCTTTCTCAAATGATATATAATTGATTTACTGATGTAAACGAGTGAAGTTTGTGTTTTTATAATACAATTAAAGAGAAGACTTCATCAAGGGAGAATGATGATGATGATGAAAAAGATGGTTGTATGGTTTGCTTACAATTCTGGCCAACAAAAACAATATTACACTCGTTAACTATATAAAACATTTATAATGTTTACTTTTTTATTTAATAAAATACACCAACAACAAATGTATATATATAATATATGTATATAACTAATTTAACCTAGTGAAGAAACGTTAGTTGATCGGTCATCGACCAAAACGGTTTTGAGAGAGACCCCAAATTGCAAAAAAGAAGAAGTGATATTCACTTGTTCTTTTTTATTTTTTTATAATATAATATAAAACTCATTTTTTTAATAGTTTCTTCATTCATAAGGTATATATTACATCGTTAACCTTACGTGTGTGTATATATTTATATATATATAGAACATTACTATACATATTCATGAACATGTCTCTATATTATATTTAACGATCGATTCGATGACTTCATTTTCAAGGTAAGCAAATGTTATGTGTATTTATTCATTAATTAATATTTTGTTTACGTATATAAACAATTTATTGTTTGTTATTAAAAATTAGGCTTAGCCGAGAAAGAAGTTTTGCTTCGGCTTCACACAACCACCTCTCTCGCACCAACACGTACACTTGAAGAAATCAAATTATTGTAATCAAGAATATATTTTTACTCTTTTTTATCCATATTGATTTTTTATGTTTTTTGTTTTTATTAATATAAACGTGGGTCATGATTTTCATCAACTTCTCGATTTACGCTCATATTTATGTTTTAACGTATTAATATCTTTTGCCCACATCCGTCCTAAAAAAACATAACTTTTTATACAATCATATACTACTGCATAGTACTAATTTACATTCATTGTAAATCAAATGTATCAGAACATAAAAAGTATTAAAATTCTAAGAAAATGGTATATACTAATCCAAATGAGAATTTTATTTTTAGTCACATCCAAGTGAGAAATAGATATGCCATGATGTTAAAATGGTCGTGCTCTATTGGTTACTATATTTGACGAAGAGTAGTCATGTTAGTCCAAACGAGAGATTGATTTTAACTGAGTGAAAAATTGCAAAAAATCATTTTCTTTGACCATTCAAAAATGGTTCCACGTTTTAGGTTTATTAAAAAATCCGGTGAGTGAGTTATTCGATGATATCACTCATCCTGAGGAGAGATTAAGGATCTTGATGCCAACATTTTTTCTTTTTACAAATAAAAAAAAAGCATCAACATATTTGCAAATAGTTACAAGAGAAATTAAGATAACTTGCTCGGAAAATAATAAAAACAAAAGCACATTAGGAAATGAGGAAATGAGGAAAATCTTAGGAATCATTGTAGCCACTTAACACATTAATTAAGTGACCGAACCTTTTGCTGTGACGTCTCGCATACAATTGTGTTCCGAATGAATCCACTTTCTCTCAAAAGTACCCATAAAGCTCCAATGTTTATTAGGTTCAGCACCTTCCTCGACCTACATGTTCTTAGAGTTCTCAACTTAATTAATTCCTGCTACATTTGGTCACTGTACAATTTTGTATAAAGATGAAGATATACATAACAGCAGTATAAGAGATTCTCAAAAATAACCTAAAAATTAGATATATTTCATAAATATCACGCACTCCCAAAATTTCCAAAAATACCACAATTTTCCAAAATATCATAAATCTAGTTGATGTTCCGCGCCATGCGAGGAAAAAGTATTTTCTAGAACGTATAAATTTAAATTATAATAACATAACATAAATTATATTATGAGATATATATTTTACTTATGATTATAAAGTTTTGTAAAAAATGAATATATATAAATATTGAAATAATTTATTATAACATATGTTTTTAATTTTATATTATATTAAAATAAATTTAATATATTAGTTTTCAAAAATATGATGATATATGTAATGGAAGGAGTATATAAATATATTATATATATTTAATATATGATAGTAAAATATATATATATATATATTAATAAATTGATATTAATTAATATTGAGTAATATATCTATTCTATTTATTTAATATTAAATTTTCATTTTAACTAATTACTTTATTAAGAAATTTTATTAAAGTGGAGTTATTACTTATTAGATTTTTGAAGATTTTATTTTTATTTATTAAGATTACATGAATAGTATGAAGATATTTATTAATAATGTTTGACTATATTGTTAAGTATTAATTTTGTAGAAATTTTTATCCTTAGTGATATTTTTTGTTTATTCATTGGACTCATGACAAATAATGTAATATTTAATAAAATTAATGTTTCTTTTAAAAAAGTCTTTCCTGTTAATATATTGGAGATATTTTTGTTCCAAAAATACCACAAATTTGAAATAGTTTTAAAATTTATAATTTAATTCCTCAAAACCCCAAAACAAAATTCTACCCCCTTCAAAACTAAACCTAAACTTTATTTAGTGAATCCAAACCCAAAATTTTAAATTCTAAACCCTTAGAATTCACTTTTCTTATGTTAGTTGTATATTTGGAGTATTTAAAAGTGTATGTTATTTTTGGAATTTTTGGAAATATGTGGTATTTTTGAAATTTGAACTTCTTTGGATGCTATTTGAAAGAATTTCTCAAAGTTAGTTTTATATTTCTATATATTTTATTGTTTTAAACATATACAAGTCTTTTATTGTTTTTAATGACATATATTTGTCTATAGTTTATTGTCTTAAACATATACAAGTCTTTATTGTTTTTAATAACATAAATTGAATATTTAATTTAGTCCTTTTTTAGTTACTTAAACGCCGTATTTATCCTCAATCAATTTTGTAAATAAATAAATCAATTTATATTATATGAATAGTTTAATAATATTCACATCTAAAAAATTTACTAAATAATTACAAAAAATCCCGCACCAAGTTTAAATCAATAAATCTCCTAAAATATATAAATTTAATATGCTATTAAAGAATGTCAACTACCAATGGTTAAAATATATTTTTTCATTTCTTCTATTAAATTTTAGTTACAAATAATTACGTTATCTTATATTATACAAATATTTGTGCTATTGATCAAGTGGCTTAGTGGTTCTGTACCTAACCAGGGTTCGAATCTGGTTACTCGCAGAGCGAATACATTTTCTTCTATTTATGGAGTTTGAGCTACTGGGCCGGCTAGTTGTGGTCCATAAATTAATGTCGGCTAGTCGTGACCTAGAAATTAATGTGACAAAAAATGACTATAAATCAAATTTTGGCTTAATTACATGTACACTATCACTCTAAACACAAAAACCACGTCTAATAATTACGTTACGAATGAATACACAGTAGTGTGAAGTTAATCACTATAGAGGTGTAGGGTCATTTGTATTGAACTCTTTTGAGATGATAACGGAAGCCTCAAGTCAATTTATTTGAAATGATAATTATGCATACAAATTATACATCATTTTTGTTAAAGAAGGCAGAGTGGTTAGTAAGTATAGGAAAGCAATTATCACCCTTTAGAACAGAGCCCCAAATAAAGGAATATTAACAAACTAGCATTTGAAATCAAAGCATTAGCTTAAACTTGAATCTTACTTTACTAGGTCATGTATCTTAACCTAGAATTCTATTTATATATGTGTATTACAATTTCTGTTTTTTTTTTTTTTTCTTCTTTTAATATAACAAAAAAAAAAGATATTTAAAGTATTACACACACTTCAGGGTGTGCTTTTTGGTGACAAAATCTAATTGGTTAATGATTGAGCATTTTACATAAAATTCATGGTGGAGAACTTTTTGGTTGCACTTGTTTCTGATTAGATTGTCTTTGAAGAAACACATATAGAAAATGGACTAAATGGTCTTTCAACTATTTCACAATCGGACAGGTCCATATCAACATTATCAGCATTTGTAAGTTTGGAATCTATCTAAAACTTCATCTGTTTCCACTCTCACAAGTATTTTCAAACCTACCCCATCCCCTTCGGTTTGATCATAATCCCACAAAGAGAGTTTAATTGGTTTTAAAAAAATAATAATAATATTTATTACTCCAGTGGTGAAAGTAGGGATGTAAAAAATGAGTTTTTTTACCTTATCCTACCCATATCCAAAATAGGCCTGCCTGTTTTTTTACCATGTATTATAAAATTTGTTCGGGTAAAAATTTGATAAGGTAAACCCTGAACTTATCTTATATGTTATAGAGTAATTTGTGAGTATCTTATTTAAAATGCAGTTTTTTTAAATATTTTGATATGTACTGTTGAATCAAGACTTAAATCAGGTATTAGGTCTTAGATTATGTGGGCGAAAGCTCTGAAGAATTTCATATATCTTTTTAGAATGATTACATAGGTANGAATCGGCGAGTGACCTTCTAGAATAAAGTGCATTTCGACACAAGTGCATTAAATGCCACAAACTTTACTGAATCGTCTTCGCATGCTTTATTGAATCGGCGCCGTAGGGGAAAGCTAAAAGGTCGCGTCGTTCCAATTT